>APFE030129057.1:73287-152958 GCA_000404065.3 Pinus taeda
TATTAAATTCACCGAGGTAAAATTAAAGTGGATTCCAAATCATTTAGTAAAAAACTCAAAAAACAAAATTAGTCAAAATAAGCAAGGGCAAGATATTTTTCTAATATCTAATACATTTTTTTAAGCTGACATGATATATTACTCCCCTCCTAAATTCAGAGAAAGAACAGACATGAGAGAAATTCATTTTGACAAACTCGTGGATAATTTCATAGAAAACAAATATTGAGAAAGAAAGAAAAAAACAACAACTGAAGGAGATTGAAACTGATTAAATAAGGAAACTTACTTGGTACTAACAAACTCGTAAATCTTGCGTATTATGAAGTAAATAATGAGGGTAATTTCAATAGAAAGCTCCAACATTTTTTTCAGTGACCTATCCTTGCGTTTCAAGAAAATAGCATGGCAATGACTATAGTTTTGAATGAGTTTGATTTCCACTTCTGCTTACCTGTTCTGAGTGTTATTTTTTTGTTGGTTTGTTTGGGAAGGTGAGTAGTAATGGCGGACCACCTATTTCTAGTAGATCATGAAGTTGAATAATAGTCTTCTCTTCCTTCACGCTAAACTTCCCCTTGATATTTGGCCTCAGATAATTAGCCCAATGCAACAAGTCTTCTCGCATCTCAACAATGCAACTTTCTCCGGTATAGCCCTACAATTACCATGGTCGTGCTTAGTATGTAAGTAATGAGTTTCTGATCTTCTGCCCTTCTTGAGCCCAAATTTTTCACAACAAGGAGCCCTACCCATTATTTTTTGATTTGGTGTGCCTTCTGATAAGCCTTACGCCCCTTTCTAACATGGCAGAGATATTGTCAAATTAAATATGCAACTACCCTTCACGTCACTAGTTGTTCCTCGACTGCTTTTATTTTTGGAGCTTCACACACCCACTACCCCTTCTGAGTGTTATACGCACCAGAAAACACATGTATATTTTTAGCGTTTTCAAATCACTTACTATATCATAGTTCCATGGCTGAAGTCACATTCTTGATGTAGACTGGTTAGTCGTTTCATGTAACACCTAGATTACATGCTAGCTATTCATAGTTGCCCAGGGTGACATCTCCCTTCATAAAGTTCAAATCTATAAAAGGACAATGTCCAGATAATTTTTTATACTATTCAAATCTATGAAAGTGTGTCAGGTTCAAGCACCATCTAAGCCAGAGGTACTGCATGCATTTGCTTTATGACCCTGGGCCTAGTTTTACTTTGGTGTTTTTAACTTAAGACAAGTACTATAAATTTTGATGGGAAAAATCCCAAATTAGATGTCAAAATGATGGTTACTTATTTATGAGGCAAGTCAAATTTGATGGGTAAAAATGTATAGTAACTATCAAATATGTCTCAAAATACGAAATACGTCCTATGGGACGTCAGATTCCAGGCCTGGTCATAAGTTGAAGACCCCATCGGGAGCATTGTAACTTGTAAAGAAAATTATTTTTGTCTTTAAAAGTTTCAAAATACCCTCCAAGGCCAAGTCAGCTTGGCATCTAGCAAGTCAACCTAAAAGGAAGAGCCATGTCCACTTCGAAGAGCCTATATATAGGAGCAAACTCAACCTCCTTGAGACACATTCATCCATCACTCATTCTAGAATAGAAGGAGAAAGAAGAAGGAAGAGGACGAATAAGAATTTTGTTTGGGTTATTTCTCTCTCACACACGCGAAGGAGGACTAGGGTTTTTGTAAAAGATCTAGGGTTTTCATTTCAATCTTGGAGAAAATAAAGCAACAAGGTCAAGCAAAGGTCACCAAAGGTCATCCTCAAGCTCCATAAGTAAAAGAAAGGCAAGATAAGGTCTAAGGAAGCCTTGGAAGGCCAAATGAGGCTCACATGTGTGGAAAAAACAACTAGAGGAGGGATGAAAATTTCAGGTCTGCAGTGGAGGCCAAAATTCTACAGCAGAATGTTGAAGTAGTGCTACTCGAAGAGATTTGACTGGGTTTTACTAGATCAAGATTAGCACATCATCCGGACAGGTTGGTATTGGTCTCAGTTTAAAGGTCTTGGAATTCGTCAATTGAAGAATCTATAAGGAAAAGAAGAGATTTGCGAGTTTTCCTCTCAAGTGGAGAGGTTTTGGCACTGGCTTGCAGCCTATATTTTGTGTTCTTGCTCTTATTATTTTGGTAGCTATTTGATGATATAAAAACATAATAATAAGTAACAAATATAATAAGTAAAAATACATCACAATCAGTTATCAAGTAAAGAGAAATCACTCTAATCATTGCCTTATAGATTCCTCAACATGGTATCAAAGCTAAGCTTGGCTAAGGGAATTATGAATATCTCTACTAAATTGAAGAAGTTCCTCAAGAAGTGTTCAAAGGTAGTAAGCCATCTTAAGAAAGGCATCAAGGAATCAAGGAATCTTCTATTTACTACAAAGAAGGAAGTAACCAAGACAAAGGATGAAGGACTCTTCTCAACACTCATTGGCACGTTTCAGGATGAGAACATTTGGATAATCAATATTGGTGCATCTAGATACATGATTGGTCATCACAAGAAATTGAAGACATTATCAAAAGGAAAATCTTCTTACTCAATGGAACTTGGATATAATAAGAGCTATCCTGTAAGAGGAATTGGCTAAAATTCAATAGAGTTGGAGAATGAAATCAATATTCATCTCAAAAACATCTTATTTATTCCAGGTTTGCATAAGAACTTACTTTCCATTTCAAGTCTAGAAGATAAGGGTGATAGAGTGGCTTTGATTGATGGAAAAGTTGTGTATATAACTCCATCATAGAAAATGTTGGAGTAATTGATATTTGTGAAGGAAGACTTTACAGGTTGATGTCTCCTCTCGCTCAAGCTTTGGTTCACATTGAAATCAACCCATGTGAACTTGGGCATAAAATATTTGGTCATCTTCATTTCAAAATCCTTCCAACTCTAAGTTCTATAGTAGATGTAATCCCCTAATTGAAATAAGATCACGAATGAGTATGCAAAGGATGTGAATTGGGTAAGAACACCAAGAGACCATTTGGAAGTAGTGTTTAACATTCAAAAGAAATCTTGGATCTTATTCATTCTGATGTTTGTGGCCTTATGAATCCTAAATCACTTGGAGGTCATCTATATTATGTCACATTTATAGATGACCATTCAAGAAAAACTTGGTTTTACTTCATGAGATCCAAGGATAAAGTATTTACAAAATTTCAAGAATTCAAAGCTGAAGTAGAGAACATCACAGAAAGAAGAATCAAGATACTAAGATCTGATAATAGAGGAGAGTATACATCCAAGGAAATTATAGATTTCTATAAGGGGTCTAGCATTAAGAGGGAGTTAATAGTTTTGTATAATCCCGAACAGAATGGAGTTGCAAAACTAAAGAACCAATCCATTGAAGAAAGTGTAAAAGTAATGTTGCATGATCAAGATCTACCAAAATTTCTACGGGGAGAAGCCATGAAGATAGTTGTATGCATTCAAAATCGAAGTCCCCACAGGTCACTAGATAATAGAACTCCTGAATAAGTATTCACTCGGAAGAAACCAACTGTAGATCATCTCTGAATCTTTGGTTGTATTCATATACCGAAGGACAAAATAAAAGAAGTTGGATCCTTCAAGCATGATAGGAACAATTTTTGGCTACAACAACTCCTCTAAGGCCTATAGTGTAACACCCTCCTCCCATATCTACCCAAGTAACTGACCAACCAGGGTAAACATGTGATGATTGACTCCTATGATATGATTCAACCTCCTAGGTGTCTTTAAGGAAGTGGAATCGATGGGAACACATGAAACATACCTTCCACATTAGCAACAACACTCCCAGGAGCCATCCCAACCACACAGGTATCATGCCCATGGGTCCCACTGAGTTTTTGAGCTATTAAAACTTTGGATGCTCCCATTCTATGGGAATGCCAGCATTCAGAGAGCTTTGGATGCTCCCACAAGCCTGCATGCTTGCATCCAAGGGTTATTTCCAATAGACCTGTGCTAGATTCTGCGGGATTTAAGGCACATTTCAAGCCCAAAATTCTTACCACTACCCAAAACTTGTTGTAACTTTAGGAATCCATTAAAAACGTGATAAAAAGACTAATAAACCAAAAAATAACTCCAGTACTAGGCCTGTCCATCCCCAACCAAGACTAACATTCTATCAAACACTTGTCATCAATAAAATCTACTGGTCTAGGATACAAGGAAGAGCATGGATGAATGAAAACTCTTACGAGACATGACAAGAAGGATCAACATCTTCTCCCTTTAACTATTATGACATCAATTAGGTCTTGCATCCATCAATTTAAAAATTACAAGTAAATGCATGAAATAACCATGACATGAACCGGTCACTTAACCATGCTTATAATGAGCATAAAACCATGAAAATAATAGTGAGATATCAGTCATTAAATCCACATAGTAATAAGTACAAAAGAAATAGAGCTTAGCTTTTATTAAACATAGGCAAATCCGACCAGGCTCAAGACTTCCATGTACCACCCAACCGTAGACATGGATGAACCAAATCTTTCTTTTAACCAGTCACCCCCATGCCATATTCAAAGCATGAATATGGGATCTCATAGAAAAACCAATCTAAAAACAACCAAGGGAATCTATAGGTTAAACCACATACACCCTCACCAAGTCGTGATCATACCAAAACCGATGCTCCGATCACAAAACCGAACCAAACTTGGAATGCAATCTAGAATCCATCACTATCCTTGAGGAATTTTTTGTTTCCTTGTCTCTCGATACCACATTCCAATCCTAGATCACTAGGCCCTAAACCGAGACACCTCCCTCAGCATTTACCATGTATCCCGCTAAAACTGGTCAAGGGATTCCTAGGCCTTTGGGAATGAACCTTGAGACCACCTATGCCCCAGATTCCAAAATCCATCTGACAATTCCAAATCTCAAAACCGAGATCAACATCCCAACACACCATGGCATCCAAAAAAAGACAAATCTAGGCTAAAAACCATTGTCATAATCCGACAAAAGCACGTCACCGACATCACGAGAACCATTTACCAACATGTAAATCCATGCATGTCAAAACCAACTAGTAAATCACTGTAAGAACTTGATTCCAATTATTAGAGCCTCAATCTATTATACACTAACAGATCTATTTTCTTGTTGATTTAAAAGTAATAAAAGGAGCTTGCTGACCTTCTCACAAAGCTTTAAACATTCAACATCTTATCATTTTATCATAAGCAACATAAATTAAGGTGAGCATTCCATTGATATCAACTTAACAAGAGTAGTCCATGGAAAAATACCTGTTCCGGCGGTTGATGATGATACCTTTGTCTTATAGCTCCAGCTGAATGCTCCTTCTCACCAACCCAACCGGATTTACCTCCCAGCCAACTAGGAAACAAATTCCTAGCCCAGGAAACCTCCACAGGTTCCCTAGCCCTCCATGCCCAAGTCCAACCAGATATAGTGTGTCCTCAAGAAGAATGTGCAAAACCAGATAACAATACTTTCCTTCTCTCAAACCCAAGAAACCTCCATAGGTTTCCAAGGTCTCCCCAAAATCATAACAAGTCCAAACAATCACAACCAACCCCCATAATCATAAGCAAGAACCCAACCTCCCCCTTTCTTCCTTCCCCCTTCCTTTTATACCCTCCTTCCCTTCTCCATCTCAACCACCTCTCATTAATGTCATTAACTTCTCATCCATCCTTACAGTTGACTTCTCTTCTCCCAAGTAAGCTAGGAGTACATTTGGAAATGTGAGATGAATATAAAATTGAGAATTTAATGGGAAAGGATCATGTTTTCTCCCAAGTAAATCTGAAAAGTACATTTGGGAATGTGAGGTGTAATTACATGGAGAGGACCATATCTTCTCCTTAGTAAATGTGAGGGTACATTGGGGAATGTGAAATGAATATATATATATATTGATAATAAGATGGAGAGGACTATGTCTTCTCCCAAGTAAATGTGAGGGTACATTGGGGAATGTGAGATGTAATTACATGGAGAGGACCATGTCTTCTCCTTAGTAAATGTGAGGGTACATTGGGTAATGTGAAATGAATACATATATTATGAAATAATGGAAGGAGACCATATCCTACCTAATATTCAATTGGAGAAGGTAAGTGGAGAATTTGAATAATGGAAATCATGAATTTTATATTAGACCAATGTTTCTCAATATTTCTAGATAATGTAAATATTAACAAAATTTGTAGGATAAGATTTAAGTGGGGCATTACATACACCCCTCCTTCAGAAAACTTCGTCCCGAAGTTAGAATGAAAAGAGGCAAGGAGTTTGAAATCATAGCAACCAGAGAGAGTTATAGCAATAAATCTGATAAGCCCAACAATGATATTTCTTCCCATCAAGAGTCTCCAACCGATCTATATCCTCCTATCCATCCTGGCCTACTTTCGTTCCCACCCTATCCGTCCTCTGCTGCTTTATCAGTGGCAACGACCATACTAACCACAGATAAAACCATCATGGTGGGAGTGTCGAATACATCGACCTAACTTCCCCCAGTAGGCAACTGGCAATCGTCATCACACGTCTAGGGGAGTGTGTCCACCACTGCCCTCCCACGATTCCAGGTTTTGGAGGATACATGGTGGGAAATGCTTCCACCCCTCCTGCAGAACTAGGGTCAATACCCTAATACAGACCACACTACAGAGCTGGTTAGACTTGTCATCGAATAATCCAGTCAGGTCATCTTGCCACCTTCACCATGAGATGTCTCAACCTTCCCTCAATGGAAGAGTAGCTCTCGGCTATCATATAATTCTTTCTCCCTGTTCCGATGGTTGATGATGATACCTTTGTCTTATAGCTCCAGCTAAACGCTCCTTCTCACCGACCCAACCAAATTTACCTCCCAGCCAATTAGGAAACAAATTCCTAGCCCAGGAAACCTCCACAGGTTCCCTAGCCCTCCGTGCCCAAGTCCAACTAGATATAGTGTGTCTTCAAGAAGAATGTGCAAAACCAGATAACAATACTTTCCTCCTCTCAAACCCAAGAAACCTCCATAGGTTCCCAAGGTCTCCCAAAATCATAACAAGTCCAAACAATCACAACCAAACCCCATAATCATAAGAAGAACCCAACCTCCCCCTTTCTTCCTTCCCCCTTCCCTTTTATACCCTCCTTCCCTTCTCCATCTCAACCACCTCTCATTAATGTCATTAACTTCTCATCCATCCTTACAGTTGACTTTTCTTCTCCCAAGTAAGCTAGGAGTACATTTGGAAATGTGAGATGAATATAAAATTGAGAATTTAATGGGAATGGATCATGTTTTCTCCCAAGTAAATCTAAAAAGTACATTTGGGAATGTGAGGTGTAATTACATGGAGAGGACCATATCTTCTCCTTAGTAAATGTGAGGGTACATTGGGGAATGTGAAATGAATATATATATATATATATATTGATAATAAGATGGAGAGGACTATGTCTTCTCCCAAGTAAATTGTTTGAGGGTACATTGGGAATGTGAATGTAATTACATGGAGGACCATGTCTCTCCTTAGTAAATGTGAGGGTACATTGGGTAATGTGAAATGAATACATATATTATGAAATAATGGAAGGAGACCATAACCTACCTAATATTCAATTGGAGAAGGTAAGTGGGGAATTTGAATAATGGAAATCATGAATTTTATATTAGACCAATCTTTCTCAATATTTTTAGATAATGTAAATATTAACAAAATTTGTAGGATAAGATTTAAGTGGGGCATTACAATCACACATGAAATATGTTACCTGGAAGTACTCCCGCTGAAACTGTGTGATCCTGCTCTTCCTTACTTTCCTTCCTTTCCTTTTTCTTGCTTTTACTTGCTTTCTCCAAGGCTAGAGTGCTTCCAAGAAAACTCTAAGTGTCCAAGAGAGAGCGAGAGAGAGAGAATAATGAGAGAGCTCCAAAACTAAATTGACCAAGCTTCCACGATCAAGCCTACACTGACCAAGCTTACACTGACCAAGCCTCACTAACCAAGCCCAAGCCAAAAGCTTGCCAATTGATCCTCAGAAGACTTTTTATCAATGAGGTCTATATTTTCTTCAATTTCCATTATTTTTCTTCATTTTACTCCTCACATGTAACCTATGACCTTTCACCTTACTTTTCTCCTATTTTCCTTTATTTTCATAAATAAATGTGCCAAAAATGCCTTTTTTTCATTTTTATGCCTTTTCCTTTGCCAATTTCCTTTAGCCATAAACACATCCAATGATGCCCACTAGGATATTCTTGACCAATATTTAGCTTGGAATAAGTGTCCCTTAACTTTGGTCATATTTTTTCTTTATTAACTTTTATTACATGAAATTTTCACCAAGGATGTTATAGAACCCTCCCCCTTAGGGAACACTGTCCTTAGTGTTAAAATACACCAAGGCCTCAACAATTTTTTTGAAAAATAAACATACTTCCCATGGAGCTTTATAACTTAGCTCATTGTAGTATTTACAATGAATGACCTTCTCAAAAGAAAAAACATCATGATAACATGACAAGAATATCGTTAAATGGAGATTTATAACATATCTCATTATGATATTTAAAATAAACACATATACACATGCACATTTGCTAAACCAGAAAAGAAAAGCATGCACATTTGCTAAACCAGAAAAGAAAAGGATATGATGCCCATATCAATCAACAAGGAAATCTAGAGGTTCACACCTCCACCCTCAAAGTAATTCCAAGATTCACCTCCTTCCCAAGAAGTCCAAAATCCACTTCTACAGTCAAACTTCATCCAATGTATAGCATTATAATATTGCACCACTTGTCCTCTCAGTGAACTATTATCAGCTCATTGTTCCAGGGTGCACTCCCAATGTGCATCAGATTCCATCTAGCAATGCTCATGACCAAAACAAACCCATCCCTGACCTTCCCTTCTCTTCTACACAGTCACTCACCTTCCAAGTTTTGTTAGCACCCCCATCCTAGGCAGTCCATCCCTTGGCAAGGCTTCCTCACATTGAAATATATAACAACCAAGGCATATACCTAACTCAAAACCATCATACCGATCATATCATGCTCATGGAAAACAATGGACACTATTGGGTACCAGTGTCCCACAATGGCCCTGCTCTTGAAGTACTTCATTAGCATACTGCTAATGAAAAAAATAAATATATCCCTGAACTTCCCTTCTTTGCTACACAGTCCCTTAGGAAATCTAGTCTCCCCCTTCCATCCAGTCACTCACCTTCTAAGTTCCCCGACATCCCCTATCCCAAGTGGTCCATCCCTTGGAAAGGTTTTCTTGCATCGAAAGGTCAAACAACCAAGGCATATACCTGCCTCAAAACATCATACAGTTCATAGCATGCTCATGAAAATAAATGGACACTATTGGGTACCAGTGTCCCACAATGGCCCTACTCCTGAAGTGCTTTACTAGCATATTGCTGCATGTTCCAATTCCTTTTGTTGTTGCTGCTAATTCTTACAATCAATCTTTACCACCCAATCAAGAATTTCTATGCTTCTTGTACCAAGCACATACCTTCCATTAGATTTAAAATAAATTGAAATAAATTCACATCATACCTCATTGATGGCTCGTCAACAAGGTAAACTTGCAATTCTGTTCGCTTCCTATCACAACAAGTCAAACTAGCATATTTGACCAAAAGCATCATGTATAAACATATAAAATCAAGCTAGCTCAAAACACAACCATTATAGATAAAAATCATAATTCACACACATAATAAAACCGAAATAAAATATTGATACTTATACTTTAATCAATCCTAAGCTTCTATGTTTGTCTTTATTCTATACGCACTCTAGATCAGTTTCCACACTCGACAAACACCCAGTGCCTTCTCATCAACCATGTGCACATACACATAGTGTGAATTACACACATACAACCACACACAACATACAACACCATGCAATACATGCACCTATACCTGACATACAACGCATACATCTACACCTAGGGTACAACACAACACAATACATACACCTGCATCCGGTGTACACCACAACACAATACATACACCTACACCCGATGTACAACACAATACATATACCTACACAAAGTACAACACAATGAATACACATTTCATGGTACCATGACTGTTGGCATTATGACACACGTGTTGTCCTTGATGACAACTCACTCAGATGACAGATCACAGTACAACAGGGTAACAACACAGAGTTACAGATCAGAGTTCATAGAATAAAGAAAGAAAGGTATATGCAGGTTCACCATTGACCAAGCCTCGTATACACGCAGGTTCACTGTATACAAGTCGTGTATATGTACACATGCACTTTCACAAAAGGAAAAGCGCGTATACCTTGGAAAACTAATTTTTTGGTCCATGGTATTGGTCCAAGGTAGCTGGTCCGAGGTATTGACCCTAGGTATTTGGTCCAAGGTATTGGTCCTAAGCGGTTTTTGTCCATGGTATTGAGAAAGGCCTAAGAGTATATAAGGAGGAGAAGATGATTAGGGCATGTGTGCAAGTATCAAATATCTGATGAAGTGTGAGATCTAGTATGCAGGTTATTGGATTATGGTGCATAGCTGGATCTGAACCAAGGATGAACCTTAGCTAATGATGAGGAATCAGATCTAATGCTGAATCGAGATCTTAAGGTGTAAAATGCACTATCTTTTGTGTTGAAACTCATGTATATTCTAGATCTAAACATTGACGCATATATTATTATGTAAATGATATGATTTGGGCATAACTAAAGTTTGGAATAGCTGCAGAACTCTGAATTTATATTTGCAAATGTATACATTGGTTGGCTTTGAGTAAAGCATGTGTACATACAGGTTCGACACATGGAAGTAGCGTATACCTTATAAAATATGTTTTAGTTACTTCTGTTTGTTGTTGCAGTGTTCTGGGTTCTAGCTTGGGTTCTGGTTACTGTATTCTGGTGACAACATTCTTCTTTGGTACTATGAGTGCACTTCTTCGACTTGAAGAACTACACCCTCCTTGAGCACATGGCGCACTCACAAAGCATGAAGCTTCATTCTTATCTTAGAGCACATGACACACTCACGAGGCCAAAAAACCTTAGAGGATATGGCATAGTCACAAATAATGAAGCTTCAGCCTTCCCTTCCAGTGCATGGTACAGTCATGAAGCTTGAAGCTTAAGCGTACTCCTTCGACATGAAGAACTGTGCCCTCTTTGAGTGCTTAAGTGCATCTTGAAGTCTTGAGTGTTTATCCTTCGTCTCTTCAGCATGTGCCCTTACACCCTCTTATTCTCTTTGAGCACATGAGTGCACCTTGAAAGCTCGAAGGCCTGAAGCCTCACTCCTTCATCTCTTCAGAGTTCTCCCTCTTATTTTATTTGAGTTCATGAGCACACCTTGAAAGCCTAAATCCCCACTCCTTCGTTTCTTCGGAGTGCACCCTTGCACCCTTGATTTCTCTCTCCCTTATTTGAGTGCAAAAGCACACCTATAATACATCTTGCGATCCTTGATGAGTTTGACTGTGCCCTCCTAATGAAGCCTTCTTCTTTTAATCCTCTCATAGGCCTATCATGAGTTGATTATTCCATGAGCTAGGTAATGATAGAATAGATGCTCTTACGACTAATTTTGCTTTATCATGGATGATTTTCATTGACAGGAGTACTTTCCTAGCATGAAAAGGTAATTCTCAAAGAAGATAACAAGGAGGAAGCATAAAGAAACACCCGCAAAGAAGAAGAACGAAAGAGAGGTATCATGGATACATAAAGTAGATCATGGACCAAAAAAAAAAAACGTTGCACGATGGCTCAAAGGATTCCAATGTTGATCTAAGCCCCTTTAGAGAGTGAAGATAAGAAACAAAGTGGTTCCTTCATGAATATGAATCATAGATCAGATGTATCATCAAGAATTCAAGATGAAGCAATAAGGAAGACAATTTCACATTGCCACCCCATCATGAAGTCCATGTCATCATTGTCAAGTTGTAACTCATACAAGTGTCATCATAATGGTCAATATGTGTCCATGTGTCATGCCACATCATGTGGAATGTAATGATGTATTCTCAAGAAAAGACAAAATTTAGTGTGTGGAAGTGAAGGAGTCATATGTGGAACATGAAGAGTCACATAGTCATCTATGGAAAAAAAATGTATAGAATTCCAAAAGTCATTTAGAAGTTCAAGAGTTATTTAGAGTCCAAAGGACAGACTAGAAGTTCAAAAGTCATGAAGGTAATCCAGTAGTCATGAGGATTTTAAAGGTCATTCCTCTTGTTATAAAAGCAACCTCATAACTCAAGCAAAAGGATTTTGGAGGCTTAAGCTTTAGAGAGCTAGTCTTGGCATCTCTACTTGGCATAGGAGAAAATAACTATTATTTGAGAAGAAAGAAGTGACTTAATGTTCCAACACTCGAACTAGTGCCTCACTGTAGTAAATGTCTTAGGACTATTCTTCAAATGTTTTCTATATATGTTTCGTTCATGTGCTAAGGAAATTGAACTATTTTGGTGGCCTCGATAATTGTCTTGTTGAAGGTGTGTTGTATGTGGTTTAAAGATCGTTGTGCCTATGTGAAATATTTCACTAGATAACTAAAAAATATTTATTTGCTTGTGTGTCTCTCTTAGGTTATTTCTATTACTTTCTTCTAAAGGATCACTTCTTGTCTCCCCCTTGTGAAAGTCTCTTTTTTTACATTGCAATTAGTGTTTCATAATATCAACTTACTTGCTTGTTCAAGGTTTATGTATATAATATCTTATGTTATCTGTTGAAACCAAGATGAACTTTTGGGTTATGGTAGTTGGGCCGATACTTTGGATGGGGCTCCTACTCCAAATAGTGTGAGGTCAAATTGGGACTTCACATCGGGGAGACCCTTTGTATGTTGGTGGTATCGATAACTTTCAACACATGGGTACTCCATAGTGTGATACTTATAAAAATGTACTCAGTCCCTTAATGTTGGAGTAAGGATATGAAGTATCTAGACCTAACCTCCAAGGTTAATTTAGGGATATGGGGTAATCAAAATTGATCTTTTCTCAATCACTTTAAAACTATTTTTTGAGACCATCATTTTATACCCCTCATCGAGAGATTTCAAAAAATGTAATTTTCATCTAAATTTGAACTTTGGACACAAAGTTATGCCCATTTGAAAATATGTTCTCCAAGTGCCACATTAACATCCATACCATTGTCATGTGGAAATCATTTTTCCCGTATGTCATCATTGTAGAATGCCACATAAGCTAGCATGTGTTTAATAGGTGGAATCCTTCTATTGGACAATTGACATTTTTTGATTGATTGGTGGCACTTGGTATGTTGGCATTGATGTCAAACGGACTAGTATTGAGGTCAGAAGAAGCAGATGTTAGAATTGCTGTGAGCATGTTTGTTCTTGGGGTAGTCCATGGTTGCTGTAGTCTCTGGTAGAGAATCATCATAGTAGTAGTCCTATTGGAAAATCCATAAAATATGAATGTGTTGGCTGGGAGTCCAGGATTCCAGGCACAAGAAGAAGAGTCAAGGTGCAAAGAATGGCATAGAGCTTGCAACCATGTTTTAGGTAGAAAATGGGCTCAAGGATTGCATCAAAACTTCTCCACTAGAAAGTGCTTTGAAAAATATTTCCGATAGTTTGTGGAAGTCCATAAATGTATATCTGGATCAAAAGTTATTGATAGCCAAAGTAAGGATCTTGAAGTCTTGAGGAGCAGGCCAAATTTCGGAACCTTGGAACTAGGGAATCAGGCTAAATATTAGAACTTTGAAACTTCAGAGGGTTAGAGTCTTGTGACCTCGGAGGGTTGGAATCTTAGGACGTTGGAAGGCCAAAACACTGTAAAAGGATGAATCTTAGAACTTTGAAACTTCGGAGGGTCAAAATCTTAGGACGTTGGAAGGTCAGAATACCATAATCTCGAATTTCGAAACCTCAGAACCTCGAAACCAAGGAAGGTAGAAATCTCAAAAGTTCGAAATATCAAAACCCCAAATTTTGAGAAACTCAGAACCAAGGAAGCAAGCCGAATTTTGGATCCTCGGAACCAGGGAACTTATAAGTCTCTGAAGGTCGGAATATCATAACCCAAAATTTCAGAACCTCGGAATATTAGGACATCGAAAGGTCATAATATTAGAGCCTAGAAATTCCGCAACCTCAGAACCTTGTAACTTCTTATTAATGAATTCTTTTAAAAGCACCAAGGGTTGTGGGGAGAATGGATTTACAAAGGAAATAATTTTCAAAACCATGGATCGAGGGACCCTTTCTCTCTCCTCGGGCAGGACACATGGCAGCGGTTGATCAGACGTTAGGAACTGATGGTGGCAGATGACATCAGCATGACATGGTTGTATGGAGGACACATGGCAACTAGATTCAACATTATTGAGTGGTCTAATTGGGCATATCCTGGTGACATGTGTCACCACTAAGGAGACACCCGTGTGGATGATGACAAGAGCATGGTGTCATCTTGGAAGTATATCTCAAAGGTTAGAGATTTCGTAACTCCTTTATAATTTCACTTTGAGAAAGTTCTGATACCAGGGAGCTTCTGATGTTATCAGCGTTTGGACGTGGAACCCAAAGAACCAAGGGCGTAGAGGAAGAACATAAGGAGATAGGCCCTCGATAGGATCCCGAAGGGATTAACACCTAAGTGCTATGGAGACGTCACATGCGGTTGATGACAAGATCATGATATCATCTTGGAAGTATATCTTGGAGGTTGGAGATTTTGTAACTCCTCTATAATTTCACATTAAGAAAGTTTCTATACTAAGGAACTTTCGATGTTGTTGGAATTTATTCGTGGAGCGCAAAGAACCAAGGGTGTAGAGATTCACACATGGAGATAGGCCACCGATAGGATCTTGAAGGTCTTAACACCTAAGTGTTATGCCTCCGGTCACAACACCCGATCATCTGGTGGAAAAATAATAAGAGGTGAAGAAAATTGGGCTAAAGACTAGGCTCGAAATCTTGCGATCTCATAATATCCAGGAACATAGTCACCTTAATAAAGTTACAAGATGTGGGGCTTCGAGATTGCAGCACATAGGTGTATGAAGGGTAAATGAGTCGACCAAATAAGAGTAAATTCACGCAGAACAGTTGGTCGTTGGAATAAATAACCACTGTCAAGATCATTGAGTCAAGGTCGATAAGGACCATGATTTTCAGAGAAGAGTATTGGGCTTATCTTAAGTTGAGATGAGCTACCTCTAATCTCCCATGCACACTTCATTGAATTAAATGAAGAACAAAGCCTCAACGATTGGACGTATTATCACAGTTCAGAGAAATCATGATGAAGGACATTTCAAGCTCTATGAGCAATTAATAAGCATGGAAGAACCTCCTAGAAGTACAAATTGATTGCGATTTAATTATCAACATGGAGAATCACACAGCAACCCATTCTCCGAATTGATTATGCTGCAAACGCAGTTGTTGAGTAGAAGAGCAAGAGAAAATGCTCAAAATCCCATGCTCCACATTTAATATGATCGCAGTAGCACAAATTCAGACACTACAGTAGTATGGAGAACCATTCATAGAGTACACACTCAACCTACATGTATAGAAATTTTACGGTTGTAAGGGACTGCATCAATCACTGTGTGATAGGGGAACAAAAATTGTGATTGTAGAAGAGAAAATTAAGGGAATACACTATTTGTGTATGAGCTATGTGGAAAGATTTGTGCGTGAGTGTGTTGCTAAGGAGAGGCCAAGTGCGTCTGTGTTGCAAAAAGAGGCTTTGTGTGCCTATGTTTCAGAAAAAAGGGGTTGAGTGGGACAGTGCTGATGTTTGAGGCCGAGAGAGCCTGTGGAATAAAAGAGGGCCAAGAGTAGAGTATATTCTATGGAGTGTGAGCCGTGTGGAGGAATCCAAGTGTGCGTGTGCTACTAAGAAGAGGTCATGTGTGCCTAAGAAGAAAGAAGGCTGAGAGCAGAGATCCCAAGTGAGTATGTTGTTGCAGAGTGGGAAGAGTGCAGAGAGTGTTGTGTATTAGTGTAGAGTATCGAGCATAACAATGGGATGCTACAGAGTGTGCAGAGGACAAAGTGTTGTGTGGCCAAAAGGATGTTGTGCAGAACAAAGAGTTGAAAATAGGTAGAGAGGATTCCAATTACAGTGAGCAGTAAGTTTTTCTCCTGAGTGTGGATTGGAGCTTACATATAAGAAGTTGGTGCTTCAATCTCTAGCGTGTGTATGAGAAGGCTTGAGGGTTGGTGCCTCGTGGAAGTTGGTGCTTTCATAAATCCAAGGAGCTGCAAGTTGGTGCCTGCAACAAATCCATGAATTTGGTGCTTCAAATGGTGCTCTTAGTAGGTTGATCAGGTGTCTGCAAAAGGAGGGAGTTGGTGCTTCCTGTGAGTGGTGGATCACAAACATATTGATGTAATAGAGTAGGAGATCTTATTTTTACATCAATAACAAAAACAAGTTTTGGTGGTTTTTCTCCTCGAAGGGTTTCCATGTTAAACCTTTGTGTCTCATTTGTTTTCTACTCATGATGTGTATGCTTGTATTAGTTGAAATAGTTGTTGCTAGGGTTTGTTAATGGTCGCTCTCATATAATGGATGCAAGATTTGAATGAGTAAATATAAATTAGCATACAATTTAAAATTAGCCTTAATACTGATTCACCCCCTTCTCAGTATTAACATTGTTTCCAAGACCCTTTTCCATCTTATTTCACTATGTCAATACCTACCATGCAAGCATGCTAGAACATGATATACCATGTCAACATGCCACATCAAGACCTTACGATTTTTAGTGGTATCGAGAGGAAATTCTAATAGAAAAGTCCCAAACTCTCAATAGTTGGCACCTGATACCCCAAAAAATTGATAAGCCAATATGCATAGGCATTATATGAGAAAACAAGTTTCTTACAATTAACAATATTTTTGGGGTATGTTATTATTAGGAGGGAAAACCCAACATAGAGATCCCATTCTCTTCATACCTAGTGATTTAATATCTAATCTCCAAAATACCAATAATTGATGGGAAATTCTCATGGAATCATCAGACTTGTCAAGTTCTATCACTGTTAGGGATTTTGGCACAATGTGGTCCCCTAGTAAATGATCTGTCGAAGCACGATAACCAATAAGGTGATACTTGATAGGTAATACCCAACGGATGAAAGGAGGGATTTCCCATTAGTTAGTAGACAATGTGGGAATAGTTAGTATCGAGGGATCCATGATGGTAGATTGATGAATTAATAACAATCAAGGATTGATAACTTGATAACTTGATAGCTGATAGCCCAAATTATTGAAATCCAATTTAACTATCTCTAGGTCATGTGTGACCAGGGGATGAGGCTAAAGAATTCCATCCCCAAATTTTTGAAACTTCAACCCTGGAAATTTTCCAAGGAAAAATAGACTTCCAAAAGAGAGTTACATAACCTTCCCTAAGCATTGAAAATTACTCTGATAGGGAAAAGATTTTCCTAGAAGGATTTCAAAGATACATAAGTCTTTAAAAGCCTATAAAGGCATCCATACCTCTAGCCACAACCATGTTACTTCTTAAAGAAGGCCAAAGATAGCCCATGGAAAACGCCCTACTTCACCTAATTGAAGGAAGCTTTCATCACTCCTTTAGTACCATAACTTCGCATTTCAAGCTCCAAAAATTACAAACAAAGAGGCTCCCATCATGGCTTAACTTCAGAGGAACAAAGTCCTCATACGCAAAGAATAATATTTAAGTCTTCTCATCAAGACAGGGATACAACCAACTTTTTTTTTATCCCACAATTGGCTTAGGAAAGACCATTCACACTAACAAAGTACAAGAAGAGCCTTAGGCTCAAATCAATTATGCATGATACTTCACAAATCATACATCTCATATTCATCATAAGAAACTTTACTCAAGGCATTCCTTTATATATGGAATTCATTCACATTAGAAATAACAACTAGTAACCAAGCACAATGTACATCGATCCATCTCATCAGTACAACATACTTAGTAAAATATCACAACAACTTTCAACTCATCATCACACACATACATGAAAATTCAATAAAGCGTGAATCATAAAATACTAAACAATAATTTCATTTCATTACCAGGAAAATGGATATCAGTGTTTGTTTCACTTAAGCTTGTTGAAAATTGAAGAAGGGAGAGTCAATCTCCACCCAACCATATGCTTAGCTACACTAGAATATTTCCTATAGCTAGCAATGCTATAGCTAGATCTAATGCATTAAGGGAAAGTTGCTCTTAGGGATTTAAAGAATTCAAAATTAGGGTAGAGGCCATGAAGGCTACTCTCCTTCACATACAAGAGCCAAGAATTTTCTCTTTAGTTGTTGATTTAGGGGTTAATAGCACAACAAATTATGGCACCATGGGCTTGCACTACAAAAATGGATCCCTTCACTGATTTAATAGTCCCTTGGTGCTTTTCCTTTTTCCTGGTGCCTTATGTGCATTAATAAAAAAACCACTCAGATTATCCTCTTGGCTCTCTAACTCTCGTTGAGGACTTCCTCACTAATTTCCTTAGCTAATTTAGTTAAAATCACAAACTCCACATAAGTCTGTTGTGAACCAATGGGTTCTCAGTAACCCTCTTTTTAGAGTCACACTCATAGCCTCACATGTGGTTGAATTATTTCTCATGAATTCCATTGGGTTACTGGACCATATTCTCTAGTTCACATAGACTTCACACTCTATTACCTCTTTGATGCTATCTCTTTGTCACAATATGCTCAATCTCACACACCACTTCTCTCCTCCTCTAACTCGCATGCATAGTTGTTGAGCATGAGAATTTGGATTCCCTCATTGAGCTAAGTGGTTAGTCACACGGTGGCTTCATTGGGGGAGCAATACCATATCACATGGCTTCATATTGGGGGATATTTATTGAGTAGAAAATAACATAATTGAGGGGTATATAGGGGGTAGAGGGTTTTTATATTGGTAGGTATAAAAAATGGAGCCCAAAGTTCATAAAAAAATATAAAGGGGTATAAAAAATGCTAATGAAAAAATGGATACCTACGATATGTAGTGAAAATAGGGGTTTTTAAATTGGGAAGGCGTATTGGATTCATATTTTTAGGGGGTTAAATAATGTGATTTTAGAGATATTTTCCAATATTTAGTCAAATTAAGGGTATTGTTTAATATGCCACAAACACAGGTGATATGTTAGAGGTTCATTGAGTGAAGCCCCCATGGTTAATAAGAAGCCTCCTATATGGATAAGTAGCCCATGCTCTTAGAGAAGTTCAATACCATCTCCCCATTCTTCTCATAATTAGTGGTAATTGAGTAGTTCAATTCCCAAATTAAGAAAATAAGAACATTAATTTAAGAAAGATAAGAAACTTCCCAAATCCACCTTACAAAGAAGCTCCCCTCTCTTTAGTTTTGGTAATATAGCAAATTAAAAATAATATTTACATCAAATTGAAGTCCATCAAAATATCCATACTAACAATCTCAACACTATCAATTTTAATTACAATTACAAATACAAAACTTCGGGATTAGAAAAATGTGTTATAATTCATTCTCCATTGATAAAACACTAACCTAAATATTCTACCATTTATAAAAGTATTTTTTAAATAATTGTAGGATATTTCAATTTTTGAAAAGAACCCTAAAAAATTTGCCCTCAAATTTTCCATCGAAAGAATTATATTTTACCAAATAAAAACAAAATTTATTAATAAAATTTACCAAATAAAATTTATTAATAAAAATTTATAAATTTTAATTTTAATAATTATAATTTTCAAATTAATTAAAATAATTATTAAAATAATAAAAAGTTATATTTAATATTTATTTATGAACAGTGTTAGGTGTAGTTTAACGAGGTGGTCCCCTTGATGTCATCTATCAATGCCTTCCAGTCACCATAGATATTCTTTTGGATAGCAAACCAAAGGAACCCCTATAAAGCCATAACCTCCGCCTTGGTGTTGGATCCAGAACCTCCATTGCACCATAAATGATATTTAGTACTCCAGTCAATGCGCAACACCGCACCGCATCCACAGTCTCCATGTTGGGCAACACCATCAAAGAATCCAGCAGGGAGCTGATAAGCCAAGGGCCTCATCATGTAGGATCGGTCAACAAGCTTCTCAATGTCATAGGAGGTGGCCTTCATCCAAGTTAGAATTTTGTGTATCATCTAGGAATAATCAAATTTTCGTCCCTCAAATATGAACCTGTTTCGGGCCCTCCAAATTTCCCAGATGATGAATAGAGGGAGGGTCCTATGATTCTTCCGACCATTCATCCAGTCTATCATGAACTCTTCAAAATTGCACATCCTCCTGAAAGTGAATTGAAAAGCACACAGGAATAACATATGTTGTGTTGTCTTAGAGTCTTCCATACACAAAATACATATACCTAGCCCCATATGTCCCCTTTTCCCCAGATTATCCCAAGTGAGAATCTTGTTTCTCCAAACCAGCCAGGGAAATAGGATAACCCTTGTGGGGGTCTTCCATTTCCATATTTTGCCAAACCACGATATTTCCAACTGGGTAGTGTCATCAACCACCTGTATGTATTAGCCACAACGGGTGCCCCTTTTTCCAACCTCCCGAACCAATGTAAATCGTCACCCCCACTGTCAAAACAAGGCCCAACATTGTTCAATTTATTGATGTATGTATTCCATTCCACAATGTAGCTACTTTCAAATGCAAATCCTCAACATTTTTCCAAACTGGGCATCCAGTCTCTCACTTGTGTATAATTTGTGATAGGTAGAAAAATCCCCCCACGATGTATCCTAGACCAAGTCTACTCGCCCAATGTATTTCCAAACAAAACCCCCATAACCGGATCTGAGCCAATCATGATTTTGTGGCCATTTCCAAAACTACACACCATCCCAAAGTGCCAGTGTTTCTAGACTTTTTGAAAAGATCACCAGATCAACATCCTCTAGAGAGACTAATGTTTATGTCTCTGTAAGTATGTTCCAGGTCACGGGCCTTCAAGTACTTATGTTTGAAAATCTCTTGCGAGATCCCACTACCTCACATTGCTTGCCACATAGATTTAATGAGTAACGCCTTCCCAAATATGCATTGGTCTAGTAAGCCCCATCCCCCCCAGTGATTTGGAATCCTCAAAGCACCCCATTTGCATAGGTGGTATTTCAAACCAGAGCTATTCCTAGCCCATAGGAACTGTGCAGTGATAGAACGGAGCCGATTTTGTATGGAGACCAGAATGTGATTAAATGGGCCCAATAGACAACAAGTTGTTGTAAAACAGTGAGAGAGAGGATATATATGCCTTCCAATGAGAGGAACTGATTTATCCAGGAGCACAATTTCTTGTTATATTTGTCAGCCAACCACATCCAATCCTTCGGTGAATAACAGTTGGGCTTGAGCCAGAAGCCAAGGTATGTGAAGCCTGTCTGAATAAGAGCCTTCTGAACATCAAATAGATCAGCAATATATTCAATGTCTTGCATATCCCCATTAGAATGATATAAATTGGATTTGCTTCCATTTGTAATCAACCACAATGCATCATCGAATCTACCAAGTATCTAATGAAGTACAATCCACTCGGATCTGGAAATAATACCAAATGTCGAGATGTCAAAAAAAAACAAATGAGTAATGCACACCTTCCCAATGATGTTGACTCCCTAGAAAAACCCCAATTCTTTTGCCTCCTTGATCTTTAAACTGTGGCCATCCAGAACCAAAATGAAGATGAGAGGTGAGAACAAGCATCCTTGTCTGAGGCCTCCACCAGCACGAAAAAAGGGGGAGGGAAACCCATTGATCAGAACAACAAAATGTGCAGAAGTGATACAGGCATGATCCATTCAACATTTTGAGTTTGTAACCCAATCTCTTGTAACAAAAGGCAAGTATAGGACCAGTCCACGTAGTCACATGCCTTGTAGAGATCTATCTTCATGACCAGAGCTTCTTTTTTCATTGTATGGATGGTGTGAATAACTTCTTGAGCCGAAGCGATAGCATCATGTATAAGCATGTCACTTAAAAAGCGGAATTGTTCTCCAGAAATGTGTAAAGACAATGTTTTTTTATCCGACCCGCTATCAGCTTTGAGATTGTCTTGTATAAAATATTACATAGTGAGATGGGTTGAAAATAACCAAATTTAGTGGGATTAGATGCTTTGGGAATAAGTGCCATAAATGTAGAGTTTATAATAACCGAGATCATACCTGAAGTCCTAGATTCCTCCACTATATCCAGAATGTGTTGTCCCATGATATCAAAGAAATGTAGGAAGAACTCCACCGTCCATCTGTCTGGTCCCAGGCACTTGTCCTTGGTAAAATATTTGAAAACATCCAAGACCTCCTCTAGGCTGGCAGGACAAAAGAGTTCCTCATTTGAATCCGCATCAAACATCTGAAGGTATTGCTCCAATACCCACATCTAGTCTTCAAATCTCACCCCTTCTCGATGTTTGTATAAATTTTCAAAATTTAGGTCAGCCACAACACAATTCTCTTCCAGAGTGCACTTAATCTCCCCATTCATACCCTTACTATGCCAAATAGAATTAGACTGCTTTTCGTGGTTTGCAAATTTATGGAAATATTTGGTGTTGCAGTCTCCATCCCGCAACCAGATTTCCCTACTCTTAAGATTCCATGTTACTTCCTAAATGTGGAGGATCTTGTTTTCTCTACCCTTTAAAATATTGAGACATTCCCAATCTCCCTACAACGAATGTCTCTGCTCCATCAATTTTCCAAATCTAGCAATCTCTTTTGTGATCTGTTCCAGGTCCATGTACATCTGTTTCTTCCTATTTTGTTCCCATACTTTGGTCTTTTCTTTAATATGTCTAAGTATATCCATCATATATCCCATCGTAGTATCCCCTTGCGGAAATTGTACCTCGTTCCACATCGATCTCACAAGCTTATGGTATTCCTCATCCTCCAACCAAATACGGTTGAACTTGAAAGGAATCCCAATTCTCCATTCCCCCAGTCTCCATTGTAGTATAATAGGCATGTGATCAGAGAGATAGGTCCTATGAATCCAAGATCTGAGATTCCCCAATTGTTTAGCTAATTGTTCCTTGATGACAAATCTGTCAAGCCGCTTACCTATATACTCATCCCCCACTCTGCGATTTCTCCAGGTAGGCGACATCAAGACAGAGTAGATATCCCTCATATGATATCCATCAAAAAGTCCAAACAACCTATCCACCATAGGGTCCGGCCGAGAATGGACACCCCATCTCTCCTGCTCCATTAGGGTAGCGTTAAAGTCCCCCGCCATTATAAGTCCACCAATGTTAAGAATGTTTCCGTTTCGTATGCGATCCAAAAAATCAGACCGATTTTTATATGGGGCATACAAATTAAGAAGATGAAAATGACATATATAACCACGGATGCGACCTGACAATAGGATACCAACAAAGAGGTTGTGTGCACAAAAGAAAGCCCTCAGAGTGGCTGGTGGCGTCCACCCCAGCGAAATGCCATGCAGGGAAAATATCCAGGGAGTATGTAATAGCCTAAGCCACGGAGGATAAAGTTTCTTATATAAAAATGGTAATAGGACAAAGAAAGTGAATCATCTGGCGGAGATCCAATTTTTTGGAGTGATCCCCCAACCCCCTAATATTATAGGAGAGAATCTTCTTTATGGGACACTTGGGGAGGGCAACTAAGCTCTAAGTGCCCGAAGATCAATAGAGGAAAAGAAGGAACATCATGAAGGTCAGGAGAGTCCTGAAAAAGGGGAGGTTTGCCCCGAAAATGGTGGCTACCATTTTTATCAATCTTTCTGACGATGATGTTCTTGGCAGAGGCGGGGCTAATCATAGGATACAAGTCTGGCACCTTTCCTTTATGAATAGTTAGAGATTTGAGGTTCAAATCAGAGTTTTACAAAAGAAACTCAATATCGTTGTCCACAAAATTGCGAGGAGAGGAGGCCATCTTCGGTCTATCGAGAGGGGTGGGAGAAGCCAACTCAAGGGGTGGCATGGAAGGTGAAATTGCTAGCAGAGACAATGTGGAGTGGATGGGGGGTGTCAGGGAGGCCCGAGGGGACTTCTGCAATAGGTTTGGGATAGGGTGAGGGCTAGTGACAGGTTCATTGGCAGTCTCCCGGGAGTGCACATGACATGGGGATGAGACAGAGATGATAGGGTCTGAGGAGACAGGGGGGCGTACACCAAATAGCGGGGGAGTCAATTGTGCATCATGTAAAGCAGAAAAAGGGATAGGAGGGGAGGTACCTGAGGGGAAAATCCCCATTGATCCAGTGTCATGTCGAAGCGTATCATATGAAAACTTCATCTGGTGACCCCGTACAGGATGTCGTGGCCTTTGTCTACCTGGGCATCGATTAATAAGATGTCTAGTGCAGTGGCAGTAGAGACATCTGAAAGGGATCCCCCAATAGTCAATTCGTTGGAAGAATCTAATCGCCCCCCACTCCAGATCAATATCCTCTGGGATTCCACCTGCAAAACCAACCTCAACTAGAATCCAAGCCACCCATTTATCCTGAGCAGCCATAATACCTTGCTCTAGGTATATGAATCGTCCAATTGAGTTTCCAATCGCCATCAAGGCATTCTTAGTCCAAAACTCCATGGGGAGACCCGAAAGCTTCACCCAAACCATGTCATTCTGTGCGTATGCAAAACGGGATTGAAACCAATGTATAATCGATGAAGCTGAAGGAAACATTGACTGTGTACCCAGGGGATCTTGAGAATTTCTTCCGAGTCATTGTTATGGAGGAAATGGAAACTAAACTAAGCATTCATCAGCATACTCACCTTAGGAGAATAACCTAACATAGTTTCCCAAGTTTTGTTCACCCAATCCTGGATATCCTGCTCAGTCGGGTCAACAAATATCCACCTCCCCACAAGAGTCTGCTTCTAAAGGCAAGTGACCCGATCCCACAATACATCATAACCAAAAATCAACAGTTTAGTCTCAGCACACAGCTTGATGGGACGAGTAACCCGCCACTTGGTCTTTGGGAGGGAAGGCGAGGCCGATAGAGAAGCAAATTGTGGAGACCCAAGATGTGGCCCGTCGTGTTTGTCTGCATGTGTTGTGGATTCCCCATGCAGCATGTCGCCCACCCCCCGCAGCCGACCCTTTGACACATCAACCACCCTCCAAACGTGAGGCACCTCACCCCGCGCATGCTCACAGGGGGCTTCACTCAATGAACCTCTGACATATCACGTACATTCGTGTCATATTAAACAATACCCTTAATTTGACTACATATTGGAAAATAACTTTAAACATCACATTATTTAACCCCCTACCAATACAAACCCAATACACCTTCCGAATTTAAAAACCCCTACTTTCACTAGATATTGTAGGTATCAATTTTTTCATTAACATTTTTTATAGCCATTTATATTTTTTCATTAACTTTGGACTTCATTTTTTATACTTGCTAATATAAAAACCCTTTCCCCTCTATATATCCCCCAATATATTATGTCCTTTTTTCCTCAATAAATATCCCCCAATATGAACCCACGTGGTATGGTATTGCTCCCTAAGTGAAGCCCCTGTGCGCATACTCAACATCTAACGTGGCCTGAATGAAGGCCTCCTGTGTAGCTACGTCCGAGTCCAGGAAGGTTAGAACCTCATCCAGTCGAAGGTCATCTCCCATCCTACCCACCACCACTGAAAAGCATTAAAACCCCATCCAATCAAATAGAGTAATGTGTACCCACCAAATCCCATCCAGGGGCAAATAGAATTTCTCGGGCTTGTAACAGGAATAAAAATGAGTCCGCAATGGATGGAATATCAACCCAACATCAATGACCCCGTAGGACACGTACCAAAGATGGTGCCAGTCACCCCTCGGGATCCTACGAACATGCAACCGCCCTGGCGAAAAGGCTAAACACCGGTACACCCACCCGCTAAGAGAATGTGCCATGTTCAATGATGACACCAATATCCCCGGAGAGTCCATAAATGGCATAATCTCATCAAATATGGGAAGGACAAGGATCAAGGCATGAACGAGATCTAAAAATGGAATTGCTAGAGCTCCATCAGAACGATCATAAATGCACCTCGAGAGAGTGAGCCTGGAACCCCCGAAAAAAATCGATGACCATAAAATTGGAGTAGACAAAGCTTGGAACTCCCCGAAAAAAATCGATGACCAGAAAATTGGAGTAGACGAATCTAGAAGCAACTCGAAAAACCCGCAAAGCACCAGAAAAAATAGATGCCACCAACAATGTACACACCACCCCAATAATAGAGAGAACCCCTGACAATCACACATGAGCAGACACCCCAGCCCCAACACCACCACTAGCGTGATGGGGAACGTATCAAAACAGAGGGAAGTCCACTCGAAAATAAACAACAAACACTATATGAGCACCCCATAATATACACAGAATGAAAACTATATGCTAGAATCAAGTGCACATAGTGCACATCTCACATATATGAAACCACCCCAAACTACACAGCCACCAGCGACATCCACAGGGCCACCCTATACTACCACGACCACCAAAGCAAGGTCCACAAACACAATGCAGGTTGCAACATTTCTCGGAGAATGACCACTGATGCAAAAGAGGACTAGACTCCACCAGAGAAGGACTAGACTCCACCAGAGAAGTCAATTCATGTCCAGAAGGCAAGGAAGATTGTTCTGGGGGAGCATTTGTAAATGTCAATACAGGTGGAGAAGAATGCGACCAACACGAACAAAGACACATAACCGCCCAAAAAATGCAGAACAAATTTCAGTCAAGGGACATCCTAATCATCCGAACAATCAGAAACATCACAACGAAAACGATAAATGATAAAGACAATCGGCAAAATAAACCAAAATTCTCTAAAAACATCAACCCCTAACAGTCCAACAAATTCATCGTTTGTTCGGGTGAAGCAATCACCAATCCCTGTACCACGGCCATACATCTCTCTATGCTCCGCTCTCGTGAGCCACCATCGAGTTTCAATGACCAAAAAAACGTTCAAATTAACAATGCAGTGCAGATGGAGCACCTTCCAAATTAATATCCACTTTTGTATTATTTCAAATTGGAATTACACACACATGAAATCAACTTCAGTGATCAGGTTGGAGCCGCTATTTTAAGAGAAATGGTCGTGGAGTCCAGCACCAAACAAAAAAACTCCGACCATCGGGTATTTTTCATTTTAATTTGGGTTTTTTTATATCTGCACGAAAAGAAAATCGGGTTATATTATGATCAGTTTATGGTCAAAAAGTTTTCACTCTGGAAACAATCCATAAAATTTATTAAAAATTATGATATTAAATTAAATAATTTTAAACACTAAAAATTAATTTTTATTTTTATTTTTTTTCTATTAATTATTATACAAAAATTAATAAATTTTAAAATTAATTTTTATTTTTTTTCTTTTCTATTAATTATTATAACAAAAATTAATAATTTTTATGAAATTTTACATATAATATGAGACAAAAAAATATTTATAAAAATATACTATTAACTAGTTTTTCAACTATTAATTAAAATAGTTTCTCAACCATTAATTAAAATAGTTACCATAAAAGAGTTTCTCAATCATTAATTAAAACAGTTACCATTAATGAATGATGCAGTACTTTCTCCCTAAATCAATTGGTTTTTTATTATTTATTTATGTGATTTTTTTGAAAATAATAACAGTCCCCTGTAGGGATGGAATTTGACTGTCAATTTGCTCGTTATGGGGTGATTTGTCTGTCAAATACAATTCAAAATTTTACAAAGCCGTCAAGATCTTTACTTGATATTAAAAAACTGGGTTGAGAAAGTGTAAAAAAAAGTCAATTTTAACGAGTGACTCTATTTTGAAATTCCAACCTTCTTTTTTGAAATTCCAACCTTGATCCCGTGATATACAAATTACCACAAAGTGATTTAGATGTTAAATCATTCAAATTTTGAAATTGTCTCCTGACCCTTTTCATGATTATGATTGGAAAATAAATATTAACAAAACAATGTAATGCGTGAGAATAGTACATTACCGATTGAGTTTCCTATTGGAAACTTTAACATCTTTTACTCTACTATATTCCACGTTATTAAGAGATGGGACAAATATTTTTTATTTTAATTTTTGACAATAATTAAATATATTATTTTTTATTTACATATAATTAATGAAAAAATTATAAAATATTTTTTATATTTATATGTAATTTATTTGTAAAATTTTAAATCTATATATTAATTTATTTTATTATATTAATTCTAAAATATTATATATAAACTTATAAATTATAAATTATCTTTTACGTACAAAATTTGATTTTAAAATATTTTAATTTTATAATTTTTTATATTAATCTAAAATTATATATAAAATATGAAATTATTAATTACCTTTGCATAAAAAATACAAAACAATAATGCTATATAATATATTACACTGGTTTACAAATAATTTTGTTCATAAAAAAATTTCTCCAACACCCAATAAAGAAAACCACTCATATTATACTTGTTTACAAATGGTTTAAAACCCCTCATATTATACTTGTTGATAAATGGTTTTGTCCATCAAAAGATTTCTCCAACCCCTCAACCATCAGATGCTTTTCATTTTAATATATAGTTTAATCAAAGCATGTCTTTATTACGATTTGGAAAACCCCTCATATTATACTTGTTTACAAATGGTTTTGTCCATCAAAAGATTTCTCCTAACCCCTCAACCATCAGATGCTTTTCATTTTAATATAGTTTAATCAAAGCATATCTTTATTACGATTTGGTTATTTATAATTGTTTTTTCCATCAAAATATTTCTCCAACTTATTTTCAAGGCACAAATATTGCAAATATTTTTCTTTATTAAAGAGAAATATTTTGATGAACAAAGCTATTATAAAAAACCACATCTTAATCAAAACATGCCTTGCTAAACTATATCTTAAACTATATTTTATGATATATTCTACTGGCTATGTAATGTAGTGTGAGTGTCCTAGGCCAGGTCGTCTTCATTATATGTGTTAAGCCGATTTAACATGTTGTTTGATATTTTGTCCTTTTTTATATATGCAACACAAGTGGTGGAAACCTTCATAGAAGTGGATGCCTCCAATGATGAAGGAAGGATTAAGAGCGCTATAAGAAGTGGAAGCTTCTAGTGGTGAAGGACTCGTGATGAAGTGGAAGCTTCTTCATATCAGTGATTAATATAATGTGTTCTGAGTGTCTTACTTAATATATTGTGAGTGTTTTAGGTGAGGTTGTCTAGAAAATGGTAGGTGGGAAATGGATTTAAGATGTTGATTTGTATTGTGTTTATGTATGTATGTATGGGGAAGATGAGAAAACCTTCATTTAAGAACTGCAACTTTGTAGTGAAGAAGAGGAAAGAACACCAAAATTGAAAAGTTAAATAAATAGAAGAGTAAGTATGGAGTTAGTTTTTATTCAAAAACAAATATGGGAGAGTAAGTATGGAGTTAGTTAGTTTGTCAGAATGTAGTTCGAAGAAACAAAAAAAAGATTATGTATTGACTTAACTATTGTTTTTAATTGAGTGTCTCAAATTATTGTTTAAAAAAATCCTCCATAAAAATAATATCTAACAAAAGCATTATTGTCTCTCACAAGACAAGAGACAATATTTCTTTAATTCTAACTATTGTATCTCTAAGGACAATAAAAAATTATATTTAAAGACAATACAATATCACTTTTGTCTCTTTAGAGACAATATAAAACAATGAATGTAGAAAAATATCCCACCATTGAAATAAATCAACAAATAAACATATTTAATTAAAAAACTACAATATCATTGATTAATTCATGTTAGGGCACAATGAAATCGAATTACCAACCTCCTATTTATAACGCAGATGCTCTTCCATTGAGCTAGCACCTTTTATAGAATTATGATTATTGATGTCAAGGGGCTCAACAAGTAACCTGCAGAGAGTGCCTAGTCTTATCCACACTTCACCACACTGGAAATCATTCAGTAACTGGTCCTTGTCAATCATCATCATGATTTTGTTCTACCATCTTGTTGGCTTCAGTCTTTAGCATCAAAGTTTGTTCTATATTGCGTCATAGTATCAAATGTCATTTTTGAAACATTGTACATGGTACTCTTCTTTGATGACCACTTTTATCTTTTCTCTTACTTCATTCTCCAATCTGGACATGTTCCCCCATTGCTACTTCCCCACAACTCTTAGGGAAATCCTTGATAGTCAGTTATACACAAATTTTCTCAACCCACATAATTATTCATAAAATAAATGCTTTGCTAGTATTACTAACAAAACATATATTTTCATTACAATATATAAAACAATTCTACATGGTATATGGAATACCTACCCACAACAATGGATAATAAATAGTGTCTATTGTTATGTATGTATAGTAACAAGTTTAATTTATAACCAAATATCATTAATACTATAAGGTGAACTAGACCTAAGGATTAAAACTGGAAAAAGCTTGAGTTGGAGCTACACAATTATAATATTTCCTTGAAAGTTCCCATAATTAAATTCCCACTGCCATATTGAGCTATAAACCCAAATAAATCTAAGATTTAGAACCAAACAAAGTATGAGATGGAATTGCATCAATCCATTATGTCATTGAAATTTACAATAATTTAATGCCCACTACCATACTGAGCTTGGTCCTTATTTATTTTATCTTGTGATTCTAGATTCTTATCCTTGATTAGTTGTCAACTACCCATCCTTGTTGTTACACTTACCGTCTTGAGCTTAAATTTCATAACCATTGTTCATTTGCAGTGCACCTCCATTTGGCCACAACAATTCAACATGCCTGTTCTAGGAAATGGATCCAAGCTCCCTATCTTACTATTACTGTGGACAAAAATAAAATAAAACCAAAGATCATTGAATATAGTATGCTAGAGCAAGATTCTTGAACTCAATTTTGAAATGAATCAAGAACCATGTAATTCAGTACTACATCAAACAATCGTCCTTGGGAAAACCCTCAACAACGTGCATGTGAAGCCACTCTAAACAATATCATAACAAACCTAGCATAGTCCTAAAAAAACATAAAGGCATATTCCTACCCCAGACACAAAACCTGAAGACTACGGAATTAGGATCCATGCATGAGCCTTCATCCTTGTGCAGAAATCTTACTTTTATAAAATGTATCAATGAAATAATGCATGCTTCATTATATATTCGACCAAAGCAAGCAGTAAATCATAAAATTAAATGACTAAAATTATAGTGGGGCATCATCAAAATGGGGAAAATGTCATCCAAAAGAATAAATAAGCACCATAATGAGCAAACAATGTAGAGCAGTAATATTGCACTCTTGGCAATGCAATTGGATATGCTAAACATAAGAAAAAAATGACCCACTTTTGAAATAATCTCAGTGTGCTCAAATCAGTACACTATATCATGACCACATATTCAACATTACATATGGGCATGCAAAAAATACCCAAAAAGACATAGCCCATTGAAAAAATAATATACATGCCAAATTATGCATTTTCCATTATTGTTTTTTACAGATAATGACAGGCCATCTACTTGTTGTTCAAATGTGCATGTGGCTAGGTGGGGATGTGGGTTAAGCCAAACTCATTTAAAACAAAATGAAAAACTTACAAATGCAGTGAGATCCTTAGGGTTCTTTGTTGTCTCCCTTTGTTCCTGACTTTGGTTATTCCCCTTATTGCTTTCTTGTCATACATACGTGAAGAATGAGTGCATTTAGAGAGCATGAGAAGTATAAAATTTGATAAAGACATTATTCTAGATCATAGAAATGTAGGGAAGAGACCCATAAAACAACAAACGACTTGTACAAATTTTGGACCTAGTATAGCATTATCTCTTTAACAAAAATAACTTATAAACTGAAACAAAATTAGAGAAAACAATTATGCATATCCATCGTTATCAATTAGCCTTCTCCACTGAAGCATAATATATTCAATGACTTCATTTATAAGAAAACTTTCATATTGAATTAAAGCTTGCCATCATATATTCTTCTCAAACATTGCAATTTTATGAATTGTACCAAATGCTAAGAATATTTATTGTTTCAAGGGAGAGACAAACTATGTTTTGTGAACATAACATCAAAACTTGAAAGAGACTTGTACAAAAAAAAGAACTTGTAGTTTTTCAACATATCATATGCAAAACATCAACAATCATAACATATTGCATGTTCTCAATAGATGCAAGAAGAACATTACTCTCTTTCTCTCTTATTTGTCCAGCAGGCCCAATGCCAAACTATAATGAACCAAACAATTTAAAATAAAATTGATATGACAATGTTATTTACATAAAACACTTTCATAGCATACTTCTTTTACCTTCCCAGGTCCATCTATAGTGGAAGGGGCAACACAAAAAATTGTATTTATATAGTCTCTGTAGAAATAAAACATTACAAGTTGAACCAATTGAGAAATGCAAATAGTACAGAAAGATGCAACAATTATTATTAGAAACATCTACATTATACAAATAATTCCATACAAAAAATACGAATTATTGGATAAGTTTAAAATCATTCACTTCCATTGCCTTCATGACATATTTTTTTAAGACTAGACACAAGGAAATTATGAAGGGTCGCAATTGAAGTAGCTTTAATATTTTCTTCTTGTCTCCATTCATAAAATGAAATATATGAGGGTCATTCATTGACATATTTTAGCTTGTAATCAATATGGCATTATTAAATTATCTTATGACCTAAAATGCCTTTGAAGAAGTAAAGTATTAAGCTATCTGTCGCATTACCAAAATGGAATAGTAGCTATTAAATTTATGAGCTTCCATAATAACATGAATGATTTCATCAAGAATCTATACCTGCTTCGATGACTCTGGAAATTGACATTCATTTCAGTGTGAGCAGAAAACGAAATTCGCAAGTGACATGGTCCAACATGTTTTGCTAGAAAATGCCTATAAATCTAAAAGAAAGAATAGTTTTACCATTTAATTATGTTTATGGTAAAACAAAAAATTATGGACTCTTGTCACCATAATTTAGCAGTACTTGCAGAACATAGTGTTAATCTTTGGTACAATGGGACCTCATAGAATTTATAACCCATGCCTTAAGGTCCCCACATGTATTTACCTTGGAATGATTCTTCCATTAAAAGCAAATCTTGCAGAGGAGGTTGTATCTACATCATTGAATTGCACCAAAGCCTATTTGTGTTGAAATTAGTATAAATATTAAGTTTCCATAAGAACTCATTAATTCTGAAATGCAATATATGAAGGTAAATTGAGATAAAAAAAACTTGAAAACCAACATTGTTTTCAAGAGTGGCAATTTTATGTACAAAATCAAAGGTTGAGAATACCTATATGAAAGGGAAAGGATGAGATTTTGTAACTGTGAAATGCTTCCAAGTTACAATTCATAGTTTTCTACTTGTTTAAACTAGAATTTAAATAAATACCAACATGGACATTTGTATGGAAAAATATTATAAAATAAGTTTCATTCTTCATGCCAACAATAAAGATAATATATCACATTCTTCTTGCCAATAATAAAGATGACATATTGCATCAAGCATAGTGTGATAATGACAAAAATGGCTGAAATTAGTATGAACATTAAGTTTGCATAAGAACTCATTAATTCTCAAATGCAATATATGAAAATAAGTTGAGATTAAAAAAAAAAAAAAAAAAAAACTTGAAAACCAACACTTTTTTCGAGAGTGACAATTTTATGTACAAAACCAAAGGTTGAGAATACCTATATGAAAGGGCAAGGATGAGATTTGGTAATTGTGCAATGCTTCCAAATTAAAATTCATAGTTTTCTACTTGTTTAAACAAGAATTTAAATAAATACCAGCATTGTCATTTGTATGGAAAAACAATATAAAATTAACTTTCATTCTTCATGCCAACAATAAATATAATATGTCGCATTCCTCTTGCCAACAATAAAGATAACATATTGCATCAAGTACACTATGATAATGACAAAAATGATGATATTTTAAACAAGGAACAACCAATTTCAATTATATAGAACCTCATGCCAAACAAATTCTCTTTTTGTGTTATTACAACCTATTTACAAATAAAATTTAGAAAAACATGTGAGAATAATGGGCTCGTCTCATTGTAGTAAGCACAAACTAAAACAAATAGTTTAAAAAACCTTCATGTACATGTTGCATGGAACCCAAAAAGGGTTTTAAGGATGAGGAGTTTAAAAAACCTTCATGTACATGTTGCATGGAACCCAAAAAGGGTTTTAAGTGAGATTAAAAAAAAAAAAAAAACCAATCACAAGTGTGTGGGGATAGGTTTAGGAATAAGAGTAGGGTCAAGAGGAAATGTAAAGAAAAAGGGAAGAAGCAAATACACATGCAATTTATCCCAATGCAGTAGATTGCCATCAAAGTTGTGTCTGTGACATGGCCTTGCTAACCCATGTAGAGTTACGTCAAACATATGCAAATACATAAAGTATAACCCATTGTTTCTAACTAAAATTAATAACATATCCACATCAAAAATATTTCAATCTAATAATTTTGCAAGGATAAGACCATATTATTAATCAAGATAAGGAAAACTAGCATTAGATTCTTGATAATACCTCTCCTACAGTGGATTAACTAAAATGTATTTTTCTCTACAAACTTACCTAATGTAAAACATCTCTGCGACATCACAACCTTCTACACCCTCAATTGTCACCAACAATACATTGCTTGCTTCATCCCAAAAATTCTTGATGTTGATGATATCATGCCTATTGGAGTCTGTTTTGGCAATGAAGCATAACATGAAACCATTGCAATAGCTTGATTCAGATTCACCTAAGAGAAACAAAAAGTAACAAGCTCAACTTACCTAGGATTACTTCCCTCGGGTACTATTTCCTTGGGATGGTATATCATCTCCCCCGTACTACAATATTTGGGCAGGTATTGTATCTTCTGGGCTGGCATTGTATCTCTATGGTACTATAATGCTTAGGCCAATAGATTTAAACACTTATTAAACAACATTGATTCAACGTTGGTTAAATGCCTTAATTAAAAATATTATTAAATTAATCCTTGTGTGTCATACAATGGATTTTATGAATAAACCCTATTATTTCAAAGACATTGTTCATTCCTTCATTTCAATGAAATGTTTAACAACTACCAACACTTTCCTTGCAATATGATCAAACTTGTTATGAGAGTTGTGAACATCAATTAACTAAGCATGAATACATCGGTCTCATAACTATACACCAAGAGTTGTAGTCCATCCATCTATCATACATTGTCAATCCTTTGAACAAGCTAAATTAATATATACATAAGCTATTTATTTCGAATAAGACAGCATAAACACTTAATTTCTCATATCAATCATGAACATAACATTGAACAACACGGTCTAGATATTCATTAACATTCATAGACATACCATAACTCATACCAGGTGTAAGTAAAGCATTGAACAACAAGGTTCATGATTCGAATATATAAATGTAATATATTTATATATATGTATCAAACTAATTGGAAACTCAAGGAGGGACTTGCACTCTCCACCTAACCATAGGCCAACAACACCACAACTTTCTTAAAGCTGACCACCCCTAAGCGATATCTCATGTCTAAAGAGTTATTTCCTAGGGAATTGACACCAAATGCTTAGTTGAATAATTAGAATATGGAGTCCACTATGGGAGTGGTTATCAACTTCCCTCTCACAACAAGAACCAAGGTTGTCAGTTGTAACTACAGTAAGCACTAAGGTGGTTTATCAGTTGTTCCTAGAAGTAAGCACCACAACGACCCACTCTTTCCTCTGAGTTCATTCATGTGAATTCACTGAAGGATTATATGGGGCATTCCTCAGTCTCAGAAGTTGGAATCCACTATCCAGGTGGTTTATCAGTTGTATTTTCATAGCAAGCACCACAAGGGTATGAAGTTCGTTTTCCAAGTTGTATATCAGCTACATAGGAAGCACCACATTAACCCAAAATTCCCTATCTAGGTGGTTTATTAGCTATATAGCAAGCACCACAATGATCCAGTCATCCACTAAGCTTCCCAATGACCACACAAGCTTATAAAACATAGTCTAGTGGCCTCACATATTTCGTAGGAATTTCACCCAAATTCATAGGGGTTTAACTCTTACATGTGGATTTGAAAAACATATCATACATCACTCTTTCTTCTACTACCAAATCCTAACCACTTCCACACACTCTAGCGATCAACAACATGACTAGAAGACTATTCTGCTGACAATGGCAACACCAAACTATCCCATGCTCAAGAGAGAACCCATTCTCTTTAGTTGTGTGTGCTTATCTTTCTTCGTAGCCTCTCACCATGTGTCTTAGAGGAAGTGAGAATGTCTCCTCCATCTGCTAAGGGAATGGGAACCATCCTAGTCTGTCTTTTCCACCGCCTCTAATCCAATCTCATAAATTATTTCCCAGTGAGTAATTCAACTCCAATCGCATCAAATAATTATCTATCAACAAGTTGGCTCAGACAAGTCTTCCAATAGATGGCTCATTAACTTTAGTGACTATGTGTAGGGTTGGTTTTGTGGCCTTTCAAGCAAGCAAGAAAGCTCCCTTAGACATTTGGATTCGAAAGGTTGTGCCTCCTTCAGTCGACAGTCATAAGGATAAAAGATTAAATGTTTAAACCACATTGTATCTTCCATCCATGGATTTAGTGCACATGTTAGCATTATAGTCATATTTTAAATTACAAAAACAAGGCTTAATGATGAGTTGTTGTTGAAAAATGTGTAACTAGGTCCGATATTCATAAATATGAAATGTACTTTTGATTCTTGTAAATTGTAAAATGAAATAAATTTATTATCATTGTTTTTTGAGCATGGGTTTCATGCTCAAGGTATTTTATTTTATAGGTCAAGCACCCATTGAGTGCTTCTAGGGTTTTTCATAGGTCAAGAAGTCAAAAGAGTCATTGTCATTAGTTGAAGACCCCATTGGGAATATTGTAACTTGTGAAGAAAATTATTTTTGTCTTTAAAAGTGTTAAAATACCCTCCAAGGCCAAGTCAGCTTGGCATCTGGCAAGTCAGCCTAAAAGGAAGAGCCGTGTCCACTTCGAAGAGCCTACATATAGGAGGAAATTTGACCTCCTTGAGACACGTTCATCCATCACTCATTGTAGAAAAGAAGGAGAAAGAAGAAGGTAGTGAAGAAGGAAGAGGACGAATAAGAATTTTGTATGGGCTATTTATCTCTCACACACACGAAGGAGGACTAGGGTTTCTGTAGCAGATCTAGGGTTTTCATCTAAAAGTTCAATCTTAGAGAAAATAAAGCAACAAGGTCAAGCGAAGGTCACCAGAGGTCATCCTCAAGCTCCATAAGTAAAATAAAGGCAAGATAAGGTCTAAGGAAGCCTTGGAAGGCCAAATGAGGCTCACACGTGTGGCAACAACAACTGGAGGAGGGATGAAAATTTTAAATCTACAGTGGAGGCTGAAATTCTACAGTAGAAGGTTGAAGTAGTGCTACTAGAAGATAATTTGACTGGGTTTGACTAGATCAAGGTTAGCACATCTTCCGGAGAGGTTGGTATTGGTCTCAGTTTAAAGGTCTTGGAATTTGTCAATTGAAGAATCTATAAGGAAGAGAAGATATTTGCGAGTTTTCCTCTCAAGTGGAGAGGTTTTGGTACTGGCTTGCAACCTATATTCTGTGTTCTTACTCTTGTTATTTTGGTAGCTATTTGGTGATATAAAAACATAATAATAAGTAACAAATATAATAAGTAAAAATATATCACAATCAATTATCAAGTAAAGAGAAATCACTCTAATCATTGCCTTAGAGATTCCTCAACATGGTATCAGAGCTAATCTTGGCTAAAGGAATTATGAATATCTCTACTACATTGAAGAAGTTCCTCAAGAAGTGTTCAAAGGTAGTAAGCCATCTCAAGAAAGGCATCAAGGAATCATGGAATCTTCTATTTACTACAAAGAAGGAAGTAACCAAGACAAAGGATGAAGGACTCTTCTGAACACTCACTGGCACATTTCAGGGTGAGAACATTTGGGTAATCGATAGTGGTGCATCTAGACACATGATTGGTCATCAAAAGAAATTGAAGACATTATCAAAAGGAAAATGTTCTTACTCAGTGGATCTTGGATATAATAAGAGCTATCCTGTAAGAGGAATTGGCTATACTTCAATAGAGTTGGAGAATGGAATCAATATTCATCTCAAAAACATCTTATTTATTCCAGGTTTGCATAAGAACTTACTTTCCATTTCAAGTCTAGAATATAAGGGTGATAGAGTGGCTTTGATTGATGGAAAAGTTGTAGTATATAACTCCATCATAGAAAATGTTAAGGGAAAATTGGTATTCGTGAAGGAAGACTTTACAGGTTGATATCTCCTCTTGCTCAAGCTTTGGTTCACATTGAAATCAACCCATGTGAACTCTGGCATAGAAGATTTGGTCAACTTTATTTCAAAATCCTTCCAACTCTAAGTTCTATGGTAGATGTAATCCCTGAATTGAAATAAGATCACGAAGGAGTATGCAAAGGATGTGCATTGGGTAAGAACACCAAGAGACCATTTGGAAGTAGTGCTTAACAGTCAAAATAAATCTTGGATCTTATTCATTCTGATGTTTGTGGCCTTATGAATCCTAAATCACTTGGAGGTCATCTATATTATGTTACATTTATAGATGATCATTCAAGAAAAACTTGGTTTTACTTCATGAGATCAAAGGATAAAATATTTACAAAATTTCAAGAATTCAAAGCTGAAGTAGAGAACCTTACAGAAAGAAGAATCAAGGTACTAAGATCCAATAATGGAGGAGAGTATACATCCAAGGAAATTATTGATTTCTATAAGGAGTCTGGGATTAAGAGGGAGTTAATAGTTCCATATAATCCCTAACAAACTGGAGTTGCAAAACTAAAGAATCGATCCATTGAAGAAAGTGTAAAATCAATGTTGCATGATCAAGATCTACCAAAATTTCTAAGGGGAGAAGCCATGAAGATAGTTACATTAAAAATCGAAGTCTCCAAAGGTCACTGGATAACAAAACTCTCGAATAAGTATTCACTCGGAAGAAACCAACTATAGATCATCTCTGAATCTTTGGTTGTATTCATATACCGAAGGACAAAATAAAAGAAGTTGGATCCTTCAGGCATGAGAGGAACATTTGTTGGCTACAACAACTCCTCTAAGGCCTATAATGTAACACCCTCCTCCCATATCTACCCAAGTAACCGACCAACCGGGGTAAACATGTGACAAGAGACTACTATGATAGATTCAACCTCCTAGGTGTCCTTAAGGAAGTGTAATCGACAGAAACACATCAAAAATACCTTCCACATTGGCAACAACGCTCCCAGGAGCCATCCCAACCACACAGGTATCATGCCCATGGGTCCCACTGAGTTTTTGAGCTATTAAACCTTTGGATGCTCCCATGCTATGGGAATGCCAACGTCCAGAGAGCTCTAGATGCTCCCACAAGCTTGCATGCTTGCATCCAAGAACTATTTCTAGTAGACCCGTGCTAGATTCCAAGGGATTTAAGGCACATTTCAAGCCCAAAATTCTGACCACTGCCCAAAACTTGTTGTAAATTCAGGAATCAATTAAACACATGATGAAAAGACTAATAAACCAAAAAATAACTCAAGTACTAGGCCTGACCATCCCCAATCGGGACTGACATTCTATCAAACACTTGGCATCAATAAAATCTACATGTCTAGGATACAAGGCAGAGCATGAATGACTGAAAACTATTACGAGACATGACAAGAAGGATCACCACCTTCGCCCTTGAACTATTATGACATCAATTAGGTCTTGCATCCATCATTTTAAAAATTACAAGTAAATGCATGAAATAACCATGACATGAACCAATCACTTAACCATGCTTATAATGAGCATAATACCATGAAAATAATAGTGAGATATCAACCATTAAATCCACATATTAATAAGTACAAAAGAAAGAGAACTTAGCTTTTATTAAACATAGGCAAATCTGACCAAGCTCGAGACTTCTATGTACCACCCGACCATAGACATGGCTGAACCAAATATTTCTTTTAGCCAGTCATCCCCGTACCATATTCCAAGCATGAACATGGGATATCATAGAAGAAAAATCCAAAAAAAACCAAGGGAATCCAGAGGTTAAACCACATACACCCTCACCAAACCACGATCACACCAAAATTGGTGCTCTGATCACAAAACCGAACCAAACTTGGAATGCCATCCAGAATCCATCACTATCCTTGAGGAATTTTTTGTTTCCTTGTTTCTCGATATTTACCACAATCCAATCCCCGATCACTAGGCCCTAAACCGAGACAGCTCCCTTAGGCTTTACGTGTGTCCCACCAAAACTGGTCAAGGGATTCCCAGGCCTTTGGGAATGAACCTTGAGACCACCTATGCCCCAGATTCCAAAATCCATCCGACAATTCCAAATCTCAAAACCGAGATCAACATCCCAACACAGCATGGAATTTGGAAAAAGGCAAGGCTAGGCTGAAAACCATTGTCATAACTCAACAAAACCATTCCACCGACGTCAAGAGAACCATATACCAACATGTAAATCCATGCATGTCAAAACGAACTAGGAAATCACACATGCAATATGTTACCTAGAAGTATTCCTGCTGAAGCTGCTTGATCCTGCTCTTCCTTGCTTGATCCTTGCTTTCCTTCCTTTCCTTTTTCTTGCTTTTCCTTGCTTTCTCCAAGGCTAGAGTGCTTCCAAGAAAACTCTAAGTGTCCAAGAGTTAGCGAGAGAGAGAGAGAGAGAGAGAGAGAGAGAGAGAGAGAGAGAGAATAATGAGAGAGATCCAAAATTGAATGGACCAACCTTCCCTGACCAAGCCTACATTCACCAAGCTTACATTGACCAAGCCTCACTGACCAAGCCCAAGACAAAAGCTTTCCAACTAATCCTTAGAAGCCTTTTTATCAATTAGGCCTCTATTTTCTTCAATTTCCATTATTTTCCTTCATTTTAATCCTCACATGTAACCTATGACCTTTCACCTTACTTTTCTCCTATTTCCCTTTATTTTCATAAATAAATGTGCCAAAAATGCCCTTTTTTTTCCTTTTTATGCCTTTTCCTTTGCCAATTTCCTTTAGCCATAAACACATCCAATGATGCCCACTAGGATATTCTTGACCAACATTTAGCTTGGAATAAGTGTCCCTTAACTGTGGTCTTATTTTTTCTATATTAACTTTTATTACATGAAATTTTCATCGGGGCTATTATAGAACCCTCCCCCTTAGGGAACACTATCCTCGGTGTTAAAATACACCAAGACATCAACAAAGTTGTTGAAAAACAAACATACTTCCCATGGAGCTTTATAACTTAGCTCGTTTCATTATTTACAATGAATGACCTTCTCAAAAGAAAAACACCATGACAACATGACAAGCACACCGTTTACTGGAGCTTTATAACATATCTCATTAAGATATTTAAAATAACCACATATACACATATGCACATTTGCTAAAACATAAAATAAAAGTATACGATACCCATATCAATCAACAAGGGAATCTAGAGGCTCACACCTCCACCCTCAAAGTAATTCCAGGATTCACCTCCTTCCCAAGAAGTCCAAAATCCACTGCCACAGTCAAACTTCATCCAATGTATATCATTATAATATTGTGCCACTTGTCCTCTCAGTGAACTGTTATTGGCGCATTGTTCTAGGGCGCACTCCCAATGTGCATCAGATTCCATCTGGCAATGCTCATGACCAAAACAAATCTATCCTTGACCTTCCCTTCTCTTCTACATAGTCACTCACCTTCCAAGTTCTATTGGCACACCCATCCCAGGCTGTCCATCCCTTGGCAAGGCTTCCTTGCATCGAAATATATAACAACCAAGGCATATACGTGCCTCAAAACCATCATACCGATCATATCATGCTCATGGAAATCAATGGACACTATTGGGTACCATTGTCTCACAATGGCCTTGCTCTTGAAGTACTTCACTAGCATATTGCTAATGAAAAAAACAAATATATCCCCGACCTTCCCTTCTTTGCTACACAATCCCTCAGGAAATCTAGTCACGCCCTTCCGTCCAATCACTCACTTTCCAAGTTCCCCGACATCCCATATCCCGAGCGATCCATCCCTTGGCAAGGTTTTCTCGCATCGGAAGGTCAAACAACCAAGGCATATACCTGCCTCAAAACATCATACCGGTCATAGCATGGTCATAAAAATAAATGGACACTATTGGGTACCAGTGTCCCCTAATGGCCCTACTCCTGAAGTGCTTTACTAGCATACTACTGCATGTTCCAATTCCTTTTGTTGTTGCTGCTAATTCTTGCAGTCGATCTCAACCACCCTATCGAGAATTTCTATGCTTCTTGTAACAAGCACATAACTTCCATTAGATTTAAAATAAATTGCAATAAATTCACATCATACCTCATTGGTGGCTCGTCAATCAGGTACACTTGCAATTTTGTTCGCTTCATATCACAACAAGTCAAAGTAGCATCTTTGACCAAACCATCATGTATAAACATATAACATCAATTTAGCTCAAAACACAACCATCATAGATCAAAATCATAATTCACACACATAATAAAACCGAAATAAAATATTGATACTTATACTTTAATCAATCCTTAGCTTCTACATTTGTCTTTATTTCGTATGCACTCTGGATCAGTTTCCACACCCGACAAACACCCAGTGCCTTTTCCTCAACCATGTGCACATACACATAGTGTGCATTACACACATACAACCACACACAACATACAACACCATGCAATACATGCACCTATACTTGACATACAACGCATACATCTACACCTAGTGTACAACACAACACAATACATACACCTACATCTAGTGTACACCACAACACAATCCATACACCTACACCCAATGTACAACACAATACATATACCTACACAGAGTACAATACAAAGAATACGCATGTCATGATACCATGACTACACCATGCATATACATAATACTGCATGTACACAACACAACATGTATGGCATGCACATAATACTGCATGTACACCTGTACCGCATGTAGAGAATGTACATAGTACCACCTATACACATCACCACCTACATAACATGTACACAACATCACATGTACATAACACCACCTGTACAACGTGTACATAATGCCACATGTACATTTTACCACATGTACAATGTGTACACATCGTTAGACGTACACAACACCACATGCATGCCATGTACATGACACCACATGTACACAGTACCATATGCACAACATGTACATAGCACCACCTGCACACGACACCATATGTACAACATATACACAACACCACATGCTCACAACACCACTTGTATAATCATGCACACAACACCATATGTACATAGCACCATATGTACAACATGCACGCAACACCACATGTACATAGCATCATTTGTACACAACACTGCATATCCAACATGCGCACAACACCATATGCACATAATGTTGCATATCCAACATGTACATAATACCATCTATGCCCAATACTACATATGCAATATTCACACAACACTATTTGTACCACTGTATACACAACATTGTATAACAACATGTACACACACTATATATACACAAAACCACATGCACATAACATCATAGATGCAAAATGTACAACATATACAATATATGCACAATAGTAGTACCACATATCCAAAGCCACATTGTCTCTACCAAGCAACCTTGCTTCCAGTGTGTCTCCGCCATCCATGCTTATCCTTGCATGCAACACATCATGTTGTTTTCATTTCATTATTGTATCTCCTAGTATTAACTTGTCCATAACATAAACATAGACATAATACAAGCATACAATATTAATTCATATCCACATGATATTGACCTCATATATTTGTCATGACTACTCTTCCCAATTTATTCCTCATGAACTAGGAATCTCTTCATTCCGTTCACCTGCATAAGCAATCATTCCTCCAAAAGAACAATTCTTGATGACCCTGTTAGACAGTGACATAGATACATAGATACATAGATACATACATATATATAACATAGCACAAAACAATCATGATCTCATCAGAAAACGACATACCTACATACATACATGTATACATATATATATACATCGACACAATCATGATCACAAGATAATTACCAGATACCATAAGGTCAAGGTTAAGATAACTTCCTTTATCTGTGCAACATAAGGCATCTAATGTCTAAAATCTATTTACTTTACCTTTCCTAATTAATTTTCTCATGACTATCTCGGCATCGTCCATTTACACCAATGGACCCAACCAATTCAACTAGCTGTTATATGCTTGCCTTTAGTTGCCCTTATACATGCATTGAGCTTCATCCATGCCTTACATCACCTATTGGTTTTCATTCATCTCTCTTTGGGCTCCATTAAATTTCCTCTTTCCCAACCAATTCGCTAGTCCCCAAACATAAAGGGCAAGACAAGAAACAATCAAGAAGAAAACCATGGAAAACCAACAATAATACGACACAACAACTAAAGTGGCATGGCCATGCACCAAACACAAACAAAACCATAATCAAACACAAAAAATCACCAAAAGAACAAAAGCACAAGACTAACAACATACACCATGACTCAATCCCCATTGTTCCTAGTGCTTACAAGGGAAAGCTCAACCTAAGCCTCCTTCAAGATTCCATGGCAATTTCCTTTCCATGCAATCCCTTACATCATACTGCCATCAACACATAACTGCCAATTCTTAAATAAACATAACAACGCACTGGTTATCTTACCTTGTTGTTCCAAGCACATTGCTTGCAATTGGACACATCCACGCCATCTCTCAAGGGACCCCAATTCCCTTGACAGATCCACCTATAACTAGAGACTAGCTAATAAACCTGTCAAATACAAGTTCATGAATCTAGCACATATCGACATAATGTCAGAAAAGATTAAGGTTAAGAAGACTTCCTGTATGGAAAGCTTTCATTCATTTGGAATTAGGGTTTCCAAACATAGCCAAAAGAATTCTTGCCCAATTCCTTTCTTTGACCTTTTCCTTGCTTCAATTGAGTGTTACTATGCATTGTCGCATCACCCAGTTGTTAGTTATATAAATACATCAACTATTAACTTGTCATGCTAATACCAATCATGTTTCCTACACTGTTTACACATGTCAATCACATGTTCCAAATATCACGACAATCATATCTATCAATTTGAAATCAACCTTTACCAATACTAGTAATCACGTCATAATCCATAGTCAACTCATAGTCATTAGACATAATGCTACAATTGTCACTTACTTGCACTCAAGTACATATTAGCTGTCTCAACACATATGTGTTAGTACAATCATCTTAAAACAATATCGTTCATTCAAGAAATCTTACGGACACATGCTCATATCATGCAAGTAATCAAACATTCAGACAACAAATAGGCAACATAATAGACACCAAACACTCAAACACCAATTAAATGACATAATCAAACATTCAAGCATAGAATAGATGACATAAGCAAGCTCATACCTTAATGTACCTCATGGGAGGCTATCTTGTCTGCACAATCAATCCAGATTAACATGATATAACTTCATGACATATCAACTCAAAAACAAATAAGGTCATGATATCCATAATAGTCACTAGCTAACATGTTCACATCATAAACTCATAAAAAATTGTCATTTATGCATAACAATCACATATGTATGATCAATCTAGATTAGTACAACACAATGTCACAAATAAGTTGAATCATACCCGAATTTCATAAACCTAACCATCTGCATAAGCCAATCCAATTTAGCATGATGCATATAACATCATGATCTTAATGTAATAACCCTAATCATCAAGTTACTAGCATATAACAACAACAAGTTATATATCATGCTCATCAACAACATATAACCTAATCCTCAAGTCAACTATCATATACCAACAACAAGTTAACCTATAACATACTCATCGACAACATATAACATAATCATCAAGTTATCTAACATAAAACACCAAGAGCAATGCATACAACCACAGGTTACTACCACTCATGACTATCTGACACGTGCAGATGACTACACTAATCAACTAGCATCTATCATGTATGTAACCATAACACCAATAGACATGTACATAAACCTAATGTATATAACCCTAATGCACATAACAATCCATTAACTAACATACTTGCATGCCAAAAATACAATACATGTATGATGATATGCTCTTACCTCAAAGTCCATTGTTACAAATTCACTTTAATGATCTATGTCCCCTGCTCTATATCAACAAACACATTAGCATCATAACATACCAATATCATCATGATGATCTAATTGCATACAATGACCTCACAATGCATGTCCGACCTACCATACATGTTGTGTTTCTTATGCTTGTAGTCCATGTGCATGTTGTATTTACATGTTGATGATATGACCAAAATAGAACACAACCCGCTATGATACCACTCTATAACACCCTCCTCCCATATCTACTAACCGGCCAACCAGGGTAAACATGTGATGAGAGGCTATTATGATATGATTCAACCTCCTAGGTGTCCTTAAGGAAGTGGAATCGACGGAAACACATCAAGCATATCTTCCACATCAACAACAACACTCCTGAGAGCCATCCCAACCACATAGGTATCATGCCCCTAGGTCCCACTGAGTTTTTGAGCTATTAAACCTTTGGATGCTACCATGCTATGGGCATGCCAACATCCAAATAGATCTGGACGCTCCCACAAGCTTGCATGCCTACGTCTAGGGACTATTTCCAACAGATCTATGCCAGATTCCATGGGATTTAAGGCACTTTTCAAGCCTAGAATTCTGGCCACTACCCAGGACTTGCTATAACTTCTGAAATCCATTAAACACATGATGGCAAGACTAATAAACCAAAAAATAACTCCAGGAGTAGGCCTGACCATCCTCAACCGGGACTGACATTCTATCAAAGCCTTGGCATCAATACAATCTACAGGTCTAGGATATAAGACAAAGCATGAATGACTGAAAGCTCTTATGAGACATGACAAGAAGGATCACCACCTTCTCCCTTAAACTATTATGAAAACAATTAGGTCTTGCATCCATCATTTTAATAATTACAAGTAAATAAAAGAAATAACCATGACATGAACCTGTCACTTAACTATGCTTATAACGAGCATAAAACCATGGAAATAATAGTGAGATATCAACCGTTAAATCCACATATTAATAGGTACACAAGCAAGAGAACTTAGTTTTTATTAAACATAGGAAAATATGACCAAGTTTGAGATTTCGACGTACTTCCCAACCATAGACATGGTTGAACCAAATCTTTCTTTCAGCCAGTTACCCTCATGCCATATTACAAGCATGAATGTGGGATCTCATGGAAAAAAAAATTCAAAAACAACCAAGGGAATCTAGAGGTTAAACCACCTCCACCCTTACAAAACCGTGATCACACTAAAACCGATTCTCCGATCACAAAACTGAATCTAACTTGGAATGCCATCTAGAATCCATCACTATCCTTGAGGAATTTTTTGTCTTCTTGTCCCTCAGGCTTTTCCGCAATCCAATCTTGGATCACTAGGCTCTAAACTAAGACACCTCCCTTAGGCTTTACCGTGTATCCTGCCAAAACTGGTCAACAGATTCCTAGGCCTTTGGGAATGAACCTTGAGACCACCTCCATTGGGGATTCTGAAATCCATCTAGAAATTCCAAATCTCAAAACTAATATCAACATCCCAACACACCATGGCATCTGGAAAAAGGCAAGGCTAGGCTGAAAACCATGCCACTGACAACAAGAGAACCATATACCAATATGCAAATCCATGCATGTCAAAACCATCTAGGAAATCACATATGCAATATGTTACCTGGAAGTATTCCTGTTGAAGCTGCTTGATCCTTAATTTTCTTTTCCTTGCTCCAAGGCTAAAGTGCTTCCAAGAAAACTCTAAGTGTCAAAGAGTGAGAGAGAGAGAGAGAGAGAATAATGAGAGAGCTCCAAAACTGAACTGAACAAGATTCCCTGACCAACCCTACACTGACCAAGCCCGAGCCAAAAGCTTGCCAACTGATCCTCAGAAGCCTTTTTATCAATTAGGCCTCTATTTTCTTCAATTTCCATTATTTTCTTTCATTTTCCTCCTCACATGTAACCTGTGACCTTTCACCTTACTTTTCTCCTATTTTCCTTTATTTTCATAAATAGATGCACCAAAAATTACATTTTTCCTTTTTATGCCTTTGCCAATTTCCTTTGGCTATAAACACATCTAGTGATGCCCACTAGCATATCCTTGCCCAACATTCAACTTGGAATAAGTGTCCCTTAACCATGTTCTTATTTTGCATTTATTAACTTTTATTACATGAAATTTTCACTAGGGTTGTTACATGTAAGATCTGCATAAAGGAAGGACATTGTATATAATTAATTCGATATGTTATATTTGACAAAAGTATTGCAATCAATAAGTCAAAGGAACTTCCCATGCAATCTGATGATGAAGAACTTCCAGTATTTGAAGAAGAAGTTACTGGGGACGAAGAAGAATCTAATCATGGAGATGAAGTTCCTAGTGAACCTATTCAACCTGTGGTTATCCACGAATCAAGAAAGAGACCTAACTGGTTGAAGTCTACACTACTTGATGTAGAGGGCCATGGCACAACTCAAGGCACATTCAAGGAAAGCAAGAAACCCAAACGATATTCTGGGTATGCAGCATACATGTCAAAACTAATAGAAGCAGAGACATCCACCTTTGAAGCAGTTGTCAATCATTAAGAATGGAAGGATGCCATGAGTGAAGAATATCAATCTATAATGAAGAATGGAGTTTGAGAGATCATATCGAGGCCCAAAGAAAAATCAGTGGTAACTTTTAAAAGGATTTATAAGATAAAACATGTTGTAGATGGAAGTATTGATAAGTATAAGGAAAGATTTTTGGCTAGGGGCTTCTCTCAACATGAAGGCGTCGACTATTAAGAGACATTTGATTCGACAACAAAGTATACAATTATTCATTCATTGGTCTCTTTGGTAGCATTGATGGGATGGAACATCCAACATATATATGTCAAGACTGAATTTCTGAATGGCACAATTGATGAGGAAGTCTATATAGAACAACCATTCAAATTTGAAGTTAAAGATATAAAGGCATATGTTTGTAGATAGAAGAAGGAATTATATGGCCTCAAGCAAGCTCCGACGACATGGTATGCTAGGATGGATGCATACCTCCAAATATTAGGATTCAAAAAGAGTTCTGTTGATCCAAACCTTTATATTAAGGTAGTGAAGGGTGAACCATTAATCATTCTTCTATATGTGGAAGATCTTCTCTTGACAGGTGATCCAGGTTCCCTCAGTAACCAGAATCATCCAAGATCTTTTACTTATGTGATGTTGTTAGAATTGCATTTTAAAGATCATAAAATAACATATGTGCATGCTTAAACAAGAGGAAACATGACAACTATCAACAAATCATGAACATGACACATTTGATAATGAAGTTCATCTAGTGTGGGCTATGTCTCCGGCCTCGGTGTCAAGATGGTGATGGCCGCTCCATATAATGCTGGAAATGATGATGATGTACATGGACATCACTTTGTCATAGAAAGGTCAAATGCCCTAAAAAAAGAGTGGCTTGTCTCTCCACGAGACATTCCTCTTACAGGAATTCTCACTCAAGAAGGATTCCTCTCAGCGTGACAAATTAAAATGATCTCACATAATGTGGCAATGAGCATCCCTTCAACATAGTTACATAGGGATCTCCACAACAATACATAGCATGATAAGCTAAATACATCTCACATAAAGTGGGAAAATCGATCCCACAATATAAACAGGGATCTCAAAACATAATACATCATCTCAACAAATATAAAGGAAAACATGACATGACTGAGTAATGTACCTTAACCTCTGAAGTTTGCTGAAAAATGGAAGGCTTGGTGCAAAAACTAACCACAACACTGAATTTCTGGTGTAAAGAGGTGTAAAATTGACTATCCATCCGTCGAATTCTGACACTGTCAAAATCTTGGCCTGTAGGAATCATTTAGATTCCCTTGTGATTCTCCAAATATTCTATTCTCTGGGCTGACTGGAGATCTGCAACTCAGATAAAAAATCTGATCTCCCCATCCTAATCCTTGCGAGATTATGATACTTTTGAGTATAAAGTTGGTTTCATTCTAACTTTGGTGAATTTTGACCTCCAAGGAATCTGGAAGATTCCCTCAAGATTCTTCAAAGATTTTGCACTGCTGGGAATTTGCAAATATTTTGCTCAGATGGTGATTCTGATTTCACCATCGCATTCCCTGCGAAATTCTGGTTACAATGACTGTAAACTTCATATCATTCTGACAAAATGAAAATTTTACCTCCCCATGGAATCTTTCAGGCATCAAGGAATATTCTCAGAGAATATGTCTCGAAATGCGTGCCCTCATGGTTCCGCCTCCTGACACTATGTCAGGGTTCTACATAGTCACGGTTCCACCTTAGCATTTCTCAACTGTTCGCTTTCGTTCGACATTCATCCCCCTAGCATTATATTGAAGGTCGAGTTCAAATTATGGTGGGGTGGCGAACTTTATAAAGTCGCCACCTGTAGCACAACGGTTTGGCAGAGGAGTACAAGCGTAGAGATCAGGGTTCGAATCCCGTCGACCTCCCAACTTTGGCCTTATCATTTTGTTTAATTGTAAAACCATTAAAATAGTTCGAAAATACCGTTTCGCTTTCACCGCAAACCAACAGAGTAATCGATGCATACAACTGAACCTGGCGGCTTTACCATTGGCGGAAATAATTTATCGGCGCAGATAACCCATCGCAAATCACAATCGACGAAGCCAAGGGTAATACTATGGACACGGGACTTTACACATAGTGATATGCAATGTGTGATAAATGACGGACCCAACGGGACTATCAACTGAAACCCATAACCGTATCGCATCTGAGACCCGTTGCATATCACAATCGGCGGAGCAAGGGGGTACATATATAATGAGAATTCACACTGTGCGATATGCGATTGCAATCACAACCTGATCCTGCAGTGGGCCGCTTTTGTACGGCTGCACCTTGCGATGTGAGATATGTGATTTATCGCATCGCACCCCTTCCCTGTTCGAGGGCCTATTTATAACCATCGTTCCTTGTGATCTGCGATTGCGATTATTGCATTGCAACCTAGTAATGTTGGGGGCCAATTCGTGAACCTCTAACTTCTATGATTTGTAAAATGCGGGGCCAATAGCGACCTGCCACTTGGCGCTTCCCCATTTGTTGAGAGTTCTGCCACGTCATCTTCTCCTGCCACCTTTCCAAGTCAAACTTGAACTTTGACTTGGCCTATCTCCTCCATACGAGCTCAGATTCAAGTGTTATTCACACCGTTGGAATTATGGCGGCGAACAATTTGATCTAGTACTGGTTCGAGAGCAATCTGACCACTTTTAATTTTGAGCTATTACAAGCCCTCTTTGACCTCTAGGTGTGTCTGGAACCACCTGGATCATTCCTCACCACTGAGGAGCTTTTGGTGCTCCAAAAGCATGAATATAATATGTAATTGTCATGTGCATTGTCTACACCACAAGTGTCCTGACAAGTCACCCTTCCTTCTCCTTCACCTTTGTTCTTTGGAGCCATAAGCGATGAATCGACACCTGCATCCTCTGCAAACTTATAGTACAATCTTTTGCAAATTACATGCTTAACTATATGACCAATAATAACCCAAGCATCCCATACTTGCCACGAGTTTATAATACATACTTTGTGGTCAAGTTTACATCAAAATGGAAACAATACCCCAACTATGAAAACAAGGCCAAAATATCATTGTTGCTTAACAAGTGATGGAAAACACATCATCACTTATAAATTTTACATTGCAACACATGATTTACAAAAATAAGGCCATGACAAGCTAACACATCTAGAAAAACCATCTCTTAGTTATCAAAGTGAATGGGTCATCTTCCTGTGGGAGATTCGCTTGTCGATCAACTCTTTCAACTGATTTCTGCATAGGCGCTTCTTCCTTCAAACGTTGCTCTGGATGGAGCCTCCAACATGTGGCTTTCTGATGACCACCTCTGTTGCAATGACTGCAAGAAGTATTCTTCCTTCAGATCTGCTTAACATGCTTCTTTCCTTACTATGGAGAAGGCCTTTCATGCCTCATCCTCTTTTGTGTTTCCATTCTCTTCCAGCACTCAGATAACACATGGTTATGTAAACCACAAAAACTACATGTTTTTCAGTGCCATGATCTCCGTTCATCATAAAAACATGATTGTAATGAAAACTAACATGAGAATACTAAGACTTGTTATACCTCTCGTGGTTGTATTTGGTGCAATTCTAACCATAAGAGCTTGCCTCAGCTCTTTCCTTGCAATGTGCACTGCCATGGGATGATGGTGAAGTGTTCCCATCATTATCTTTCCTCGATAGTTTCAACAATGTCTCGGAAGCATCTGACACCTTTGAGCATTCTCCGTCGGTGTATCCCAAACCTGAGAATCGAGGTCTCCGCACAACCTCCAATGGCTGAGTTATGCCTTGGCCATTAACACCAAGTCCTCCACCTTTGTACCCCATCTTGTTAAGGAGTCTCATGCCAGTTCCTGTAATTGGTATCTCCACATTCCCAATATAAATAACATCATGTGAAGATTAATTTGAAGAAAAATCACAACTGTTTACCTCAGATGTCGCTTTTGAAACAGGTGATGAGAGATTTTCTAAGCCTTTGTCGCACCTCAACTCCTCCAAGGTATTTTCAGTGGCTTGTAGCTGAAGTTGCAATCTCTACTTCTCCTCTTTCTCTTCTAGAAGCCTCTTTAATTCAACATCCCTTGTTTGAAGGCTTCATCGTTTCACTTCAATTATTCCAAGGTTGCCTCTGCGGCTTGCAACTAAAGCCACACTCGACGCTTCTCCTATTTCTCTTCTCGTAGAAGCATATTCAATTCAATGTTATCTTCTTGAAGACTCTGGTTGATATCCTCATTCGAATGATAAGAAGATGATGAAGGAAGTCACTGTACACTGGAGTTTGTGGATGAATCATTGCTTTCTTCTTCTTCTTTCTCCCGTCTCTCATAAGCTTCATACAACATATCCACCATTTTGGACATCCTGAGCATGGCCTCGTACATGTCTTTGTCATCCTCCATTGTTGCACATTCAATCATTTTTCATGCTCACAATTCACATCAATGACAAAACCGCTCTGATACCAAACTTGATCTGGGTTCCCTCAGCTACTGGAATCATCCAAGATCTTCTACTTTTGTGATGTGTTAGAATCTCATTTTAAAGAGCATAAAAGAACACATGTGCATGCTTAAACAAGAGGAAACATACAACTATCAACAAATAATGAACACGACACATTTGATAACGAAGTTCATCCAGTGTGGACTACGCCTCTGGGCCTGGTGTCAAGATGGTGTTGGCCGCTTCATATAATGTTGGAAATGATGATGATGTACATGGAAAACACTTTGTCATAGCAAGGTCATATGCCCTCAAACAAGAGTGGCTTGTCTCTACGTGAGACGTTCCACTTACAGGAATTCTCACTCAAGAAGGATTTGTCTCAGCATGACAAACTAAAATGATCTCCCATAATATGGAAATGAGCATCCCTTCAACACAGTTCCATATGGATCTCCACAACAATACATAGCATGACAAGCTAAATGCATATCACATAATGTGTCAAAATCGATCCCACAACATAAACTCAAATAGGGATCTCAAAACACAATACACCATCTCAACAATTATGAAGAAAAACATGACATGACTGATTCATGTACCTTCACCTCTGAAGTTGGCTGAAAAATAGAAGGCTCAAATACAAAACTTGACTGCACCACTGAATTTTTGTTGTCGAGAGGTGTAAAATAGACTATCCATTTGTTGAATTCTGACACCTTAAAAATCTGGGCCAGTAGGAATCTTTTAGATCCCCTCGTGATTCCCCAAAGATTTTGTTCTCTGTGTTGACTAAAGATCTGCAACTCATATCACAAATCTGATCTCACCATCATGATCCTTGTGTGTTTCTGAGACTTTTGAGTATAAATTTGGTTGCATTCTGACTCTAGCGAATTTCATCCTCCAAGGAATCTGGAAGATTCCCTCAAGATTCTTCAAAGATTTTGCTCTGCTGGGAATCTGCAAATCTGCTTATCAGATGGTGATTCTAATTTCACCATCGTTTTCCCTACAAAATTTTGGTTACAATGACTGTAAACTTCATATCATTCTAACAAAATGAAAATTTTACCTCCCCATGGAATCTTTCAGGCATCAAGGAATATTCTTTGAGAATCTGTCTCGAAATGTGTGCCTTCATGGTTCCACCTTCTGAAACTATGCCAAGGTTCTACACATTCACAGTTCCACCTCTGCATTTCTCCACTGTTCTCTCTCGTTCGACGTTCCTTCCCCCGACGCTGTATTGAAGGTCGAGTTTAAATTATGTTGGTGTGGCAAACTTTACAAAGTCGCCACTTGTAGCACGACGGTTGGGCAGAGGAGTAAAAGCGGGGAAGTTAGGGTTCGAATCCTTCTGACCTCCCAACTCTGGCATTGTCTTTTTTTTTTAATTGGAAAACCGTTGGAACAGTTCGAACATACCATTTCTCTTTAACCTCAAGCTAGCGGAATAATCGGTGCATACTCCTGAACCTAACGGCTTTACCATTGGTGGAAATAATATATTGATGCAGATAACCCATCGCAAATCACAATCAACGAAACCAAGGGTAATAGTATGTACACGGGACTCTGCACACAGTGATATGGGATGTGTGATAAATGATGGACCCAACGGGACTATCAACTGAAACCCATAATCGTATTGCATCCGAGATCCATTGCATATTGCAATCGGTGGAGCCAGGAGGTACATATATAACGGGAATTTTCATTGTGCGATATGTGATTGCAACCACAACCTGATCCTGCTGAGGGCCACTTCTGTACGGCTACACCTTGTGATGTGCAATATGCGATTTATCACATCGCACCCCTTCCCTATTTGAGGGCCAATTTATAACCATCATTCCTTGCAATTTGCGATTGTGATTATCGCATTGCAACCTGGTAATACTGGGGGCTAATTTGCGAACCTCTAACTTTTACGATCTGCAAAATGCGGGGCCAATGGCGACCTGCCACTTGGCGCTTCCCCATTTACTGAGAGTTTTGCCACGTCATCTTCTCCTGCCACCTGTCCAAGTCAAACTTGAACTTTGACTTTCCCTATCTCCTCCATACGAGCTCGGATTTGAGTGTCGTTCACACCATTGGAATTATGGCGACGCACAATTTGATCTGGTGATGGTTCGAGAGAAATCTGACCACTTTTAATTTTGAGTTATTACAAGCCCTCTTTGACCTCTAGGTGTGTTTGGAACCACCTGGATCATTCCTCCCCACTGAGGAGCTTTTGGTCCTCCAAAAGCATGAACATAATCTGCAATTGTCATGTGCATTTTCTACACCACAAGTGTCCTGATAGGTCAACGTTCCTTCTCCTTCACCTTTGTTCTTCAGAGCCATAAGCGATGAACCGACACTTGCATCCTATACAAACCTATAATAGAATCTTTTGCAAATTACATGCTTAACTATATAACCAATAATGACCCAAGCATCCCATACTTGCCACGAGTTTATAACACATACTTTGTGGTGAAGTTTACATCAAAATGGAAACAATACCCGAGCTATGAAAACAAGGCCAAAATATCATTGTTTCTTAACAAGTGATGGAACACACATCATCACTTTTACATTTTACATTGCAACACATGATTTCCGAAAATAAGGCCATGACAAGCTAACACGTCTAGAAAAACCATTTAGAAAAATCATCTCTCAATTATCAAAGTGAATGGGTCATCCCCCTATGGGAGATTCGCTTGTCGATCAACTCTTTCAACTGGTTTCTACATAGGCACTTTTTCCTTTAGACGTTGCTCTGGATGGAGCCTCCAACATGTGGCTCTTTGATGACCACCTCTATTGCAATGACTACAATAAGTCTTCTTCCTCCATATTTGCCTACCATGCCTCTTTCCTTGCCATGGAGAAGGCCTTTCACCCCTCATCCTCTTTTGTGCTGCAATTTTCTTCCAGCACTCATATAACGCATGGTTATGTAAACTAAAAAAATTACACGTTTTTTGATGCCATGATCGATGTTCATCATAAACAACATGATTGTAATCAAAATGAACACGAATATACTATGACTTGTTATACCTCTCCTGGTTGTCTTTGGTGCAATTTTGACAACAAGAGCTTGCCTCAGCTCTTCCCCTGCAATGTGCACTGCCATGGGATGATGGTGATGTGTTCCCATCATTATCTTTCCTCGACAATTTCAACAATGCCTCGGAAGCATATGACACCTTTGAGCATTCTCCTTCATTGTATCCCAAACTTGTGAGTCGAGGTCTCTGCACAACCTCCAATGGCTGAGTTATGCCTTGGCCATTAACACCAAGTCCTCCTCCTTTGTACCCCATATTGGTAAGAAGTCTCATGCCAGTGCTTGTAATTGGTATCTCCACATTCCCAATAGGAATAACATCATGTGAAGATGAATCTGAAGAAAAATCACAACTGTTTACCTCAGATGTTGCTTTCGAAACAGGTGATGAGGGATTTTCTAAGCCTTTGTCACACCTCAAATCCTCCAAGGTATTTCTTGTGGCTTGTAGCTGAAGCTGCAATCTTTGCTTCTCCTGTTTCTCTTCTTATAGAAGCCTCCATAATTCAATATCCTTTGCTTGAAGGCTTCAATCGTTCGCTTCAATTCTTTCAAGGTTGCCTTTGCGGCTTGCAACTGTAGCCACAATCAATGCTTCTCCTCTTTCTCTTCTCGTAGAATCATCTTCAATTCAGTGTTATCTTCTTGAAGAATTTGGTTGATATCATCATTTCAATGATAAGAAGACGATGAAGGTAGTGACTGTACACTGGAAGATGTGGATGAAGCATTTCTTTCTGCTTCTTCTTTCTCCTGTCTCTCATAAGATTTATACAACATGTCCACCATTTTGGACATCCTGAGCATGGCCTCATACATGTCCTTGCCATCCTCCATTGCTACACGTTCAATCATTGTTCACCCTTGCAATTAACATCAGTGAGAAGACTGCTCTAGTACCAAACTTGATCCATGTTCCCTTAGCTACCGGAATCATCCAAGCTCTTTTACTTTTGTGATGTTGTTAGAATTGCATTTTAAAGAGCATAAATGAACACATGTGCATGCTTAAATAAGAGGAAACATGACAACGGTCAAAAAATCATGAACACGACACATTTGATAACGAAGTTCGTCTAGTGTGGACTACTTCTTCGGGCCCGGTGTCAAGATGGTGTTGGTTGCTTTATATAATGCTAGAAATGATGATGATGTACATGGACAACACTTTGTCATAGCAAGGTCACATGCCCTCAAACAAGAGTGGCTTGTCTCTCCATGAGACGTTCCTCTTACAGGAATTCTCCCTCAAGAAGGATTCCTCTCAGCATGACAAACTAAAATGATCTCTCATAATGTGGAAATGAGCATCCCTTCAACATAGTTACATAGGGATCTCCACAACAATACATAGCATGACAAGCTAAATACATCTCAAATAATGTGGCAAAATCGATCCCACAACATAACATCAAATAGGGATCTCAAAACATAATACATCATCTCAACAATTATGAAGGAAAACATGACATGATTGATTCATGGACCTTCACCTCTGAAGTTGGCCAAAAAATAGAAATGTCACATACAAAAATTGACTGCGCCATTGAATTTCTGTTGTCGAGAGGTGTAAAATCGACTATCCATTTGTCGAATTCTGACACCTTCAAAATATGGGCCTGTAGGAATCTTTTAAATTCTCCCCCCCCCCATGATTCCCCAAAGATTTTGTTCTTTGGGCTGACTAGAGATCTGCAACTCATATCACAAATCTAATCTTGTCATCATGATCCTTGTGAGTTTCTGAGACTTTTGAGTATAAAATTGGTTGCATTCTGACTCTAGCGAATTTCAGCCTCTAAGGAATCTAGAAGATTCACTCAAGATTCTTCTTTGTTGGGAATCTGCAAATCTGCTTCTTAGATGGTGATTCTAATTTCACCATCATGGTCCCTGCAAAATTCTGGTTACAATGAATGTAAACTTCATATCATTCTAACAAAATGAAAATTTTACCTCCCCATGGAATCTTTCAGGCATCAAGAATATTCTTTGAGAATTTGTCTCAAAATGCTTGCCTTCATGGTTATGCCTCCTGAAACTATGTCAGGGTAATGCCCAGTCACAGGTCCGCCTATGCATTTCTCCACCGTTCGCTCTCGTTCGACGTTTCTTCCCACGACGTTGTATTGAAGGTCGAGTTTAAATTATGGTGGTGTGGCAAACTTTACAAAGTCGCCACCTGTAGCATGACAATTTGATAGAGGAGTAAAAGTGGGGAGGTCAGGGTTCAAATCCTTTCAACCTCCCAACTCTGGCGTTGTCGTTTTATTTAATTGGAAAACCGTTGGAACAGTTCAAACATACCGTTTCTCTTTAACATCAAACTAGCAGAATAATCAGTGCATACTCTTGAACCTGGCGGCTTTACAATTGGCGGAAATAATCTATTAGTGCAGGTAACCCATCGCAAATCAAAATCGATGAAGCCAAGGGTAATACTATGTACACGGGACTTTGCAGACAATGATATGTGACGTGCGATAAACGATGGACCCAATGGGACTATCAACTGAAACCCATAACCATATCACATCCGAAATCCATTGCATATCGCAATTGGTGGAGCTAGGCGGTACATATATAACAAGAAGTTGCACTTTGCAATATGCAATTGCAACCGCAACCCGATCTTGACGGGGGCCGCTTCTGTACCACTGCACCTTGCGATGTGCAATATGCGATTTATCACATCGCACCCCTTCCTTGTTTGAGGGCTGATTTATAACCATCGTTACTTGTGATCTGTGATTATGATTATTGCATCACAACCTGGTAATGCTGGGGGCCAATTTGAAAACCTCTAACTTCTGCAATCTGAAAAATGTGGGGCCAATAGCGACCTGCCACTTGTCGCTTCCCCATTTGCTGAGAGTTTTGCCACGTCATCTTCTCTTGCCACCTATCCAAGTCAAACTTGAACTTTGACTTGCCCTATCTCCTCCATACAAGCTTGGATTTGAGTGTCGTTCACACCGTTGGAAATATGGCGACGAACAATTCGATCCGGTGCTGGTTCGAGAGAAATCTGACCACTTTTAATTTTGAGCTAATACAAGCCCTCTTTGACCTCTAGGTCTGTCTGGAGCCACATGGATCATTCCTCCCCACTGAGGAGATTTTGGTCCTCCAAAAGCATGAACATAATCTACAATTGTCGTGTGCATTGTCTACACCACAAGTGTCCTGACAGGTCACCCTTCCTTCTCCTTCACCTTTGTTCTTAAGAGCATAAGTGATGAACCGACACCTACATCCTCTACAATAGTACAATCTTTTGCAAATTACATGCTTAACTATATGACCAATAATGACCCAAGCATCCCATACTTGCCACGAGTTTATAACACATGCTTTGTGGTCAAGTTTACATCAAAATGGAAACAATACCCCCTCTATGAAAACAAGGACAAAATATCATTGTTTCTTAACAAGTGATGAAAAACACATCATCACTTTTACATTTTACATTGCAAAACATTATTTACGAAAATAAGGCCATGACAAGCTAACACATCTAGAAAAACCATCTCTCAATTATCAAAGTGAATGGGTCATCCCCCTATGGGAGATTCACTTGTCGATCAACTCTTTCGACTGGTTTCTGCATAGGCACTTTGTCCTTCAAACGTTGCTCTGGATGGAGCCTCCAACATGTGTCTCTTTGATGACCACCTCTATTGCAATGACTGCAATAAGTATTTTTCCTCTAGATCTCCTTGACATGCTTCTTTCCATGTTGTGGAGAAGGCCTTTCACCCCTCATCCTCTTTTGTGTTGCCATTCTCTTCGAGCACTCAGATAACACATGGTTATGTAAACCGCAAAAACTACATGTTTTTCGATGCCATGATCTATGTTCATCATAAACAACATGATTGTAATCGAAATAAACACGAGAATACTAAGACTTGTTATACCTCTCTTGATTGTCTTTGGTGCCATTTTGATGGTAAGAGCTTACCTCAGCTCTTTCCCTGCAATGTGCACTTCCATCGGATGACGATGATGCGTTCCCATCATTATCTTTCCTCGACAGTTTCAACAATGTCTCAGAAGCATATGCCACCTTTGAGCATTCTCCTTCGGTGTATCCCAAACCTGTGAATTGAGGTCTCTGCACAACCTCCAATGGCTAAGTCATGCCATGGCCATTAACACCAAGTCCTCCTCCTTTGTACCCCATCTTGGTAAGGAGTTTCATGCCAGTTCCTGTAATTGGTATCTCCACATTCCAAACATAAATAACATCATGTGAAGATGAATATGAAGAAAAATCACAATTGTTTACCTCAGGTTTCACTTTTGAAACAGGTGATGAGGGCTTTTCTAAGCCTTTGTCACACCTCAACTCCTCCAAGGTATTTTTCATGGCTTGTAGCCGAAGCTGCAATCTCTACTTCTCCTCTTTCTCTTCTTGTACAAACCTCCTTAATTCAACATCCTTTGCTTGATGGCTTCAGTCATTTCGTTTCAATTCTTCCAAGGCTGCCTCTACGGCTTGCAACTGTAGCCACAATCAATGCTTCTCCTCTTTCTCTTCTCGTAGAAGCATCTTAAATTCAGTGTTATCTTCTTGAAGTCTCTAGTTGATATCTTCATTCGAATGATAAGAAGACGATGAGGGCAATGAGTGTACACTGGAAGACGTGGATGAAGCATTGCTTTCTGCTTCTTCTTTCTCCTGTCTCTCATAAGCTTCATACAACATGTCCACCATTTTGGACATCCTGAGCATGGCCTCATACATGTCTTTGTCATCCTCCATTGCTACACGTTCAATCACTGTTCACGCTCACAATTCACATCAGTGAGAACACCGCTCTGATACCAAACCTGATCCAAGTTCCCTTAGCTACCAAAATCATCCAAGATCTTTTACTTCTGTGATGTTGTTAGGATTGCATTTTAAATAGCATAAACAAGCATATGTGCATGCTTAAACAAGAGGAAACATGACAACGGTCAACAAATCATGAACACGACACATTTGATAATGGAGTTCGTCCAGTGTGGACTACATCTCTGGGCCCGGTGTCAAGATGGTGTTTGTCGCTTCATATAATGATGGAAATGATGACGATGTACATGGAGAACACTTTGTCATAGCAAGGTCACATGACCTCAAACAAGAGTGGCTTGTCTCTCCACGAGACATTCCGCTTACAAGAATTATCACTCAAGAAGGATTCCTCTCAGCATGACAAACTAAAATGATCTCACATAATGTGGCAATGAGCATCCCTTCAACATAGTTACATAGGGATCTCCACAACAATACATAGCATGACAAGCTAAATATATCTCACATAATGTGTCAAAATAGATCCCACAACATAACATCAAACAGGGATCTCAAAACATAATATATCAATTTAGCAATTATGAAGGAAAACATGACATGAATGATTCATGTACCTTAACCTCTGAATTTGGCCAAAAAATGGAAGGCCCAGCTGCAAAAACTGACTGCACGATTGAATTTCTGTCATCGAGATCTATAAAATTGACTCTCCATTTGTCAAATTCCGACATCGTCAAAATCTGGGCCTGTAGGAATCTTTTAGATTCCCCCCGTGATTCTCCAAAGATTTTGTTCTCTGGGCTAACTGGAGATTTGCAACTCAGATCAAAAATCTAATCTCACCATCATGATCCTTGCGAGATTCTGAGACTTTTGAATATAAAGTTGGCTGCATTCTAACTCTAGCGAATTTTAGCCTCCAAGGAATCTGGAAGATTCCCTCAAGATTCTTCAAAAGATTCTGATCTGCTGGGAATCTGCAAATTTTCTACTCAGATGGTGATTCTGATTTCACCATCGCATTCCTTGTGAAAGTTTGGTTAAAATGACTATAAACTTCATATCATTCTGACAAAATGAAAATTTTGCCTCCCCATGGAATCTTTCAGGCATCAAGGAATATTCTCTAAGAATTTGTCTCGAAATGTATGCCCTCATGGTTCCACCTCCACATTTCTCCATCGTTCGCTCTCATTCAGCTTTCCTTCCCTTGGCGTTGTACTGAAGGTCGAGTTTAAATTATGGTGGGGCGACAAACTTTACAAAACCGCCACCTGTAGCATGACGGTTTGGCAGAGGACTAAAAGTGGGGAGGTCGGGGTTCAAATCTCGCCGACCTCCCAACTCTGGCATTGTCATTTTGTTTAATTGGAAAACCATTTGAACAGCTCGAACAGACTATTTTGCTTTAACCTCAAACTGGCGGAATAATCAGCGGATACTGCTGAACTCGGCAACTTTACCATTGGCGCAATAATCTATTGACGCAGATAGCCCATCGCAATCCGTGGAGCTAGGGGTAATACTATGTACATAGGACTCTTCACACAATGATATGTGATGTGTGATAAACGAGGGACCCAATGAGACTATCAACTAAAACCCATAACCATATCGCATCCGGGATCCATCGCATATCACAATCGATAGAGCGAGGGGTTACCTATACAACAAGACTTTGCACTGTGCAATATGCAATTGCAATAGCAACTTGATCCTACCAGGGGCCGATTTTGTACCAAAACACCTTGCAATGTGCAATATGTAATTTATCGTGATTTGGTATGGGGAAAAGCATTGGGTAGAAAGAAGAAATATTACATTGAGGAATTCAACCCTACGTGCGATCGAAAACAAAAAGAGTTCATTGGAGCTAGCATTTCATGGAGGGCAAAGGTTCTTATTGCTCAATTAAGGACCAACTCACATCAACTTCGGTGTGAAATAGGACGATGGAAAAGGCCTAAAGAAGCTTGGGAAGAACGGGTGTGTACATTTTGTACATCTGGGGCTATGGAATTGGAAAAACATTTCATTTTGGAATGTGATGCATTCAAAGACATCAGAGAAAGTTATGAGAACATGTTAACATCATTTTCTTGGCATTGTCTTTTTAGTGAGGGGATTGTTGGAAGGTTGGCCTAGCTCATCATCAATTTGAATCGGAAAAGTATTGAATTACAAAAAGCGAAAAACAGGGAACTAATGGTCTCATAGACTATTATTAGTCTTGTGGGCCTTCAAAGATCATTTTATTATATATATCAGTATATTAAATTTGGTTGGCAACTCTGTATGATTCTTGTATTTGTTTTAAGATTTTAAGTTTATTACCTATATCGCTCTGTTAATTGATACAAGTTATCGTTATATCAGTATATTAAATTTGGAAACATTCGTGGGTTCCTACCCTAGGACTGACCACTGTTTCTACTACTTGGGTTTTGGATTGTTCCAGACTAATAGACTGAGGTTTGTTCTAGCTTGGAACTAACCTACACGTGACCACTTTCTGATTATTATTTAATTATGATTAATATTTAATGTTAACTTATATGGTATATAAAAATACAATATTGAAACATTCCTCTATTTATGATTAAGAATCATCCATAATAGATCTTTGTCTTCCATCATAAATATAACAAATACATAACAAAACCATTTTCATTTAATGGAAAAATAACACAGTAGAAAAATTACTTTTCTATTTTCAAATCAGTTAGGATACCATAAAATTATTGAGGAGAAAAGACTACTCCACCCAACCAATGAGTTAAAGTAACCTTTACTGCACCCTGTAGAAAAATTACTTATCTATTTTTAAATGAGTTAGGATACCACAAAATTACTGAGGAGAAAAGACTGCTCCACCCAACCAATGAGTTAAAGCAACCTTTACTGGCACCCTGTAATCTAGTTCACTTTCGGGACAATTCTTTTCACGAGGACTAGAATAGGTCCACCTAGAGTTATCTGAGCACACTAGACCTATCTAGGTTTGTCACAGACCTTATAGGTCTAACAAGGAATTCAACTGGCCAACCAACTCAAGAATCCTTTTTTCTAGCAGCTTCCTGCGCTTCTTCAACAACTTCTCGTCTGAGGAATCATTTGCATTTCCTCTCTTGGACCTCCTCTAACTAGGTTCGAAGTCTCTAGGTTGCTTCTAGATTTTTCCTTCTCACCCTCTTGGCTCCCTTTCCTTAATTGAGAGAATTTATCTCTAGGGAGAGGAATAACTATCTTTTAACTATCTAGTCAGTGAATCTCTCACTTAACATCTCTTCAGTGATTCTTTGAAAGACCACAACCAATTTTAATTAATAAAATTAAACATAAAATAAACATTCATGTTTATTTCTTATTCATTCCAAGCCTTTTTTATGGAAATTATAGAAATTAATGATTTTACAAATTTGATTAATATAAATTATATTAGTAATATGTATTAGTTTAAATATTTGATAAACAAATATTTTTCATCATCACTATTTTTACAGTTTCAACATATTTAAGTATTCATCCTAATTTTATTTCATTATTTAACTTATAAATTTTGAAAAATTATTTTAACACATACATTAATCACTAATTTTTACACAAAAGGTGTTTCTTTTTTAATTTGTTCACCGCCAACAGTTGTTTACCTTTTCGTTTTCCATCGTTGGTTCGACCAAAAAAATGTCACTATTAGCTTTGTTTTCTATCGTTGGATCTGTCAAGACACATTGGGCACTGGCCATGTTCTGTCTTAATGAATTTCCCTCCTTGTTATACTATGCCTAAAAGTTTTGTACGCATCATGTAGGACTGGTCTCTGTTTGGTGAGAAATTTCAACAATCTAACCGCGTAATCGACAATGAAGCTACACATCACTAGAATGGAAACAAAATATGGACACAAAAACTTCGAAGATGGTAAGAGATTTCCTTGTTTCCAAGAACTCAGTTCAAGCCATAAATTTTACCCAACAGATGTATCCATTTCCCATGAAATCCCCGAGGAAAATTAGTGCTCTCAAGGTAGGAAAGAAAACCCTAAATCACAAGTCCTAAGCAGTGAAAAGGAGAAGATACTTTACACAAGTTTAACAACATTGATGAAACCCGAGAAAAAATCCAATAGAAGTTGGTGGATGTTGTAAGGGAAATATGGAAAATCCTTGAAAAGGGTAATGCCCTCATGGAAGAAACCCTTACTCAATTGGTTGTTCAGGTAATTGCATGAATGAGAAAGGTGGTATTGTATACAACAAGTTCCCTTAGTTCGTCTTTGAGATTTTTCCAATGGGCGAAATCACAACCAAGGTTTCGACATAGCACTTCAATTTGCGACAAACTTGTCAATGTTCTAGGGACTTTGAAACACTGCAGAGGGTCTTGTCAGAGAGATTCACAAATTATTGCAGTAATTCTTATGAAACATTATCATTTGCTACTGTAAGTAATGATGATCCCAATTTTTTGAATGAAGTCATGGAAATGGTAAAGAGGATGGAGATTTCTACGAAGAGACACACTTATGAAACACTTGAGACACACTTATGAAATAGTTCTTGCTTCTCTTTGTAAAGAGAACCATGTTGATGCAACCTTAATCGTATTGGAAAAGATGGTGAGTGTTGATTTTGTTCCCCAAATGTCCACATTTCATCCACTAATATTGTTTTTCTATCACAAATACCATATGGATGAGCTCCAATGGGTTTTTGAGATGATGAAGATGTACGATTTTCTTCCTGGTCCGATGTGCTATAATTTACAACCATGTCGTGACACTGGCATGGGGACCTATAGGGGAAGAGTAATCAGAAATGACATTCATTGTCGTGCACAGGTCGAAGCACAAGTCAAAGTATCACATATGTTACACCATATGGTGTATCGTTGTATCTTCTACTATGATAGGAAAATTTTTGGTTAAGAAAATTTTTCCTTTTAGGGAAAGAATAATTCTTCCCTCCCAGGTTGTGTTATTGCAGTAAAGAGTACTGCAAGGATTGAGGGGAGCTTGGATCTGGGGATTGTGGCAATGGGAAATTAAGGTTTACCTATCAAATAGAAAAGGCCATGTGGGCATGGATATACCTCTATAAAGGAGTCCTTGGTTGGATGGATTTAGGTGGTTGGAGTTTATCACCACTGGTTTAGGTTTGATTCTCAGGGTTTTGTGTGTCCTTTTATCTGAGTGCCTTTAAATTTATGCACTGGATTTGGTCAACGATGATAACTAGAATAGGGGATGGAAATTTCAATACTTACTAGCATGAAATGAAGATTATAAGGCAATGCAATGCATATAAGCAAAATCAGAAAGTAGACAGTGAGAAGATATTTCCTTGTTTTAATAGCCAGCAGTATAGTTAATACAATCCAACTGTGCATGAACCTCATCCCAATAGTAATGATAAATATACCAAGTGAACCAATTATTATAGTCAATCCCTATGCATTATACTTAAAGTTTGTAAAGCAAACTATCCATTTTAAAAGCCAAGACATCCTACAAAGGCTCCAACCATTTCATTCCAATACTTCTAGAACTGTTGTAGCTCCTCTTTAAATTGACATCGGATTTCAAAGCTTATACTACTGAATCAATTAACTCTTCTGGCAAGGTTGATCCTGTTCTCCCTGAGAAGCTGGAGACTCTCCTAAAGATATATATATTACTAGAATCTAACCAATCTTTTATGGTATATTTTCCAATTTTTTCAGACAACAAAATAACATCTTCATTTCTAGTCACATCTTTTTCAGGAGATAGTATTTCATCTGCAGTGGTTTTAGAAGCATCAGATGCCTTGACCCTCGATGGCGAAGGAGAAGCACTATAGCACTTACACTTGGATTTAGCATTGAATTTCCTATTTAATGTTCTACGACTGATAACTTCCCACTTGGATATGGGGCTATTATCCTTAGCACCAAAATTACTACCAACAATCAAAGGAATGATCTCTCGGAAACTAGTGAACCTTAGGGTTGCTATGGGATTATTACGATCATAAGGCATTTACAACACATATAAGTAAGGCTTGTTATTGAAATTCGGAAGTAGAAGAGAGGTCTAGTCCAACAGGATTATATCTCATCTCTAAGTAAATTTCATAACCATAAAAATTTACAAATTTACATAATTCAATTTTCTAAGTTTCGCCAGAAAAGAAATAGAGACAGATAGCCTTCCATGAAATTGAAATGATGAATACAAAATTCATAGGGGTAGAAAATCAAAATTCTAGCAAAGAGGCTGATGTTTTCCCCATTTGTAATCAATTTTCCCATTCAATATAGCCTATTTCTTTTTGTTCAAGTGATAACAAACCTAAAATCAAATGAAGCATAGCTAGAGAATAATCAATGGTAGGATCCAAATAAGGCAAGCTCAATCAAGAAAATTACCCAAATATGTACATATATGCTTGCTCTTGTTTACCAAGCCAGTCCTCAATATCCAAATCATTGGGTGGTACATTTCCACCAACAATCCAAGTGCCTACTAATATTCTGCCAAAAACAAAAGAAGAAATATTATGAAAAGTGAGTTGTGGCTCCACACCCTAAATTGATAAAGAACAGAAAAACTGGAGAAAATATGACATCGACCAACTTGATTTCTTTGGTGTCTATGTACTCTGTGCGCATTGTCTCTAATTTGCCTCTTCTTAGTCTACTCAAGAATCATTTTGATGGAGTCCCTAAAACTCAAAAGAAACACAAACAAAAAAATGTGAGAGATTTAATAATCACTTGCACAACCATAGATGTGATCAACTCTGTTACTAGATTCACCACACTATCTGATCCAAACTAGCAAACTGCACCTTCACCAAAAACTACAAACTAGGAAGAAGTAGAAATTGACCTCACAATTTGAAAGCCAAACAATAAGTAGAAAGAGACCCCACAGACTGCAAGCCTTGAAACTACGGGTTCAAGGATAGCTTGTAAAATTTCTTTTTTTGATCAAATAAGAGATGGACCTTCTATTAAGCTAAATAATAATACAAATTTACAAAACGTCGCACCCGCTTTGTGGGGATTCCGCAGTAAGCAGCGTAGGCAGAAACTGAACCATGCATTCACCCCTAAGAGAAGCCAAAAGAAATCTTGAACTCCCTGGAAGACAAGTCCCCCGGACTGGGGTACACAAAAACTACTAGTATCCAAGGATTCACACGAAAAAACTGAATAAATCACCCAAAAATGACTTACGGACTCGACAAGAACTATAGTCTAAATACACTATATTTTTTTTTCGGGTCCAAAACAATCGAATAACTTGCACAAGAAAATCATCACCATTGATTGCTCAACTTAAAATCAATGGACTTCATGGATATCGGGTGGATGAGAAGCACGAGGGATAACCATCCGACGAGGTCGGTTTTCTCTCACCTCCCATCGCCACGTGTCGTGCGAAGAGTGGAATCGAAGGCCAACATGAAAAAACCAGAAATTGTTTGGATCTCATCCAATATACCACTTGTGGTTTTGGATCCGTCGTTTCGTGGAAAAGCAATTATGCTCTATTGTAAAGCGATGACCGTTCAACCAATCCCGCGAGAAATTTTTGAGCCTTCCGCTTAGATTCTACGTCAGGCACACTTTGATAAAATTGAAAAAAGGGGACCAAATCATTGGTTCGGCCCGATAGTAAACAGGGCTTTGGAAAGCAACCCCTACCAAAATTAGTTAGACAGGATAGGGTTCACCATTCTCCTGCCTGTCATCTAAATCCCTTTGGTTTGTCCTATTCATCCATAGCTCCATATCTTTGGTCGCCAGATAGAGATAATCCTCTCACAGTTTACCTGTAGATAACGAATCCCAGGCATGCCGAGAATCCCTGTCCCTATTGGTGACTCCTTCGTTCGCCAACCGATCCGCTAGCATGTTTGCTTTCCTTTTCACATGGACAAAACTTACAGTTTTAAGGGTTTGTAGGTGGGAGTGAATACGGTGAAAGACATGTAGAAGCCTCCAATGCTTCGATACTTTATTTGGAGAATTTCCATTACATATTTTCTTGGCCACTCTAATGATCAGCTCTGAATTTTCTTCAATGATAACATTATGTAAATTGGACTCCACCAGGATTTCCAATCATTTTTCTAATGTCAGGAGCTCAACCATGTTATTAGTGGCCTTCCCCAAGTGGCCATGGAAGATTCTCAAAGTTCGCCCCTAATCATTTCTTATGGCACCCCCAAAGCCTGCTAATCCTAGGTTTCCCTTAGAAGCTCCATCGATGTTAACCTTGAAGAAACCATGGGGAGGGGGCTTCCAAATATTGGCACCTGAATTTATTAGGCTCACTCCCATTGATGTTCCTTGAGGAATTATGTATCGAAGACTCAAATGAAGAAGAATATTCTCCTCTTGAGGTAGAGGAGGATCCTTAGGAAGTGTCCTCAATAAGCTTCTCACTGTGTCTTTGAGTTGCTTTAAAATTTGATCAATTATGTGATGGGGCTCGCCTGTTTTGTTTTTGAAGATCCGCCTGTTGCGCTCTTTCCAAACATTCCAAATGACAAAACCTAGAACCAGAGTCCAGGCCATATTAATAGTCTCATTTCCTGATAATTTCATCCTCCAGTTTTTTAAAGTATTGGGTATACTGAGATTGTCCCTATCAGTTTGTCTGAAAATTGAGGCCACCCAGTCCCACACCCTAGTTGTGAAAGGGCAGATGTTGAGGAGGTGTTCAATCGTTTCCTCATGTGAGCCACAGAGGTGATATTTGGAGGGGCCAATGAAGCCTTTCTTAAGGAGATTATCCCAGGTTAAGATCTTCCTTTGATGCACAAGCCAGATGAATAACTTTACTTTCATCCAGTGTGGGTTTTGCCAAAGTTTCTTCCAAATTGGGTCAGTATTCACAAAGTTAAATCCAGTAACTTCCTATTTAGCCTCTTTGAGGTGAAAGTTTCCTTCATTGTTCTTTCCCCATCTTAATTGGTCAGGTGAGGATGCAACCAGAATCCTTCTATGCTCTAGGTTTCGGGTGAGAGCATCTTCTTTGGCCTTTAGAGGACTTTCATCACTGTAACTTAGATCCTTCCATTTCCTCCATTTTCCATTGTTCCTTTCCTGGTCCCAGAAATCTTTTACCAAAAACCAACCTTTTTTATATGTGTCCCTCTTGAGATCCGCTAAGTCATCCTTATATAGGTTGGGTTCCTGTTGCCAACTATCCTCCCAAATTTGGGCAAGATCCCCTACTCGAATTTCCCAGAAACAGTGTTGCTGAATAATGCTTTTATTCTCCTAGGCTAGGTTCCAAATGTGGGAGCCCTTGATTTGCCTTGTCATTCTAATATCATCCTTCTCCTGCCAATACTTGGCATATTTTTTTTCTAGAGCTTAGCCCATGGGGCATTCGACTCCTTGATCCATCTCCACCAAAGTTTAGCTCCCGAAACTTTGCTAAGAGTCTCAGGATCGTGCAGCCCCAAGCCACTATGGGTTTTGGGCTTACAGATCTTGTCCTCGGCAACTAAAGCCCACTTCTTTTTCTCTTCCCCTCTACCCCATAGAAAGTCCCTTTGAATGCCCCTTATCTGTTGCTTAATGCTTTGAGGAGCAGGAAGAGCTGAAAACATGAAAGTGGGAATAGCCTACAAGACCACCTGTGTGAGCACAAGGCACCCTGCTAAGTTTAATGACCTGCACGTCCATTTCCTGACCTTGTCTTGAAGTTTATTTAATATTGGGTCCCACACTTTCTTGCTTAAATGTTTTTCAGTAAGAGGAATGCCAAGATATTTAGAGGGTAACTGTTCCCTTTGAAAACCAAGAATTCTAGCAATGTTTCTCTGAATGGCAATATTAGTATTAAAGAAAAAAACTTTGGACTTATTGAGGCTTACCTCTGTGCCTGCTACCATAGCAAAATTGTGTAAGATATTTTTCATTGTTTTGGCTTCCTTGATTGTGGGTATGCGCTGCAGCATTGTATCATCCACAAATTGTTGATGAGTGTTTTCCTCTCCATCTGGGGTGAGCTTGATACCCTAGATTTGACCTCCAGTATTCGCCATTTTGATCACCCTACCTAGCCCTTCCATCATGAGGACAAAGAGGAAAGGTGAGAGTGGGTCTCCTTGTTTGAGTCCTCTAGAGGGAGTGAAGGTTCTTGATGGAGCTCCATTAAGCAATATGGAAAAACTAGTTGTTGTAACTAATGCCATAACCCATCTTATCCAATTTTGGTCAAAGCCATATGCTTTTAGAATTTCTCTTATGTAAGACCAACTTAGTTTGTCATAGGCTTTCGCTAGGTCCAACTGAATGATCATACCTACTTGTTTGTTGCTTTTGAGGTAGTGGACCACCTCATGTGCTTGGATGATATTGTTGAGAATTTGTCTTCCTTCCACATAGCCCATTTTCTCTTCCAAAATAAGATACGATAGAAGGGGCTTGATTCTGTTGGCTATCACTTTGGATATTATTTTATATACCACATTACATAAGGCTATGGGTCGAAAACCCTCCGGCGTCATGGCATTTTCCTGCTTAGGAATAGAGTTATGAAGGAAGAATTAAGAGGCTTCATAACCTTTTTGGATTGTCTAGAGTATTCCACAACCTCGAGGATATCTTGTTTGACTTTTTCCCAGTAGGCTTTGAAGAAGTCTACATTGAAACCATCTGGGCCTGGTGCTTTTCCACCTTGCATTTCGTTAATTACCTCACTGACCTCCTCTTCTGATATTGTCCTATTAAGATTGTGGTTGTCCTCTCTGGTAACCAACTTGGGGATATACTCGGTGAAAAAGTCAATGAACCTATATCTATCCTCCATTGGTTCCTTAGCAATATTGAAGAAGTGTTATACAAGGATCGATTCCATATCTTTGTGAGAGACAAGCTCAGTGCCTTGAGAATCTTTGATTTTTGTGATTCTATTGTGTGCCCTATGAACCATAGTAGATTTATGAAAAAACTTTGTATTTCTTTCTCCCTCTTTGATCCATTGAATCCTATATTTCTTCCTCCAGAAATTTTTTCTCTTGTGAGCATCGATCCTCCCATTCTTCTTGCAAAGAGTCAGTTAGTTTTTGCCTCTCTTCAATGAAGCCCTCTGTAATATTGATCTGATTGATTTCCTGGAGCTTCTGTTCAGTTTCTCTTTTGGCCTTGAAGATATCACCAAATTCCTTTTTGTTCCAGGCTTTAAGTTTGGATTTAATGTGTTTAAGTCTCTGCTGGAGCAAGAACGTTTTAGTGCCGTGAATGTTCAACTCCTCTCTCCACCAAGTATCAATGTTACTGGTGAATTTAGGGTGTGAGAGCCAGGAATTTTCAAACCTGAAAGGTCTGTTTCTCGGAGTTCCCATGAAGGTAGCTTCCAGCTGCACTGGCCAGTGATCCGAGCCACCAAAGGGCAGAATGGAGGCTGTCATGGCAGGTCCTGTGAGGAGGAGGTCCTCTAAAACAATAAATCTATCAAGTTTGGAAGCTACCTGAGAAGTCCCTCCCCTTTTATTGTTCCATGTGAAGGTTCCCTTCATTGTTTCAGTGTCCACAAGTCCCATATTCATAATGAAGTTCTGGAAGGCTATGGAATCTCTGCCCAGCTGTCTAGTGCCTCCTTTTTTCTCCAAAAGAGATCTTATCATATTGAAATCTCCTGCTACTATCCAGGGTATATTGGGATGTCTTTCTCTTAGATCCTCTAGGGAGGTGAGAAGCTTGAGTTTATCTGCTTGTTTCTGAGGTCCATAAACATTTGTAATCATATATATTTCCTTGTCACCTACAGGTTGACAAACCAAAGACAGATAGTTCCTTGATGCTTCAGCATCTAGGATTCCAAATTTTTGTGGATCCCACAGTGTAAGAATCCCCCCCGCCGATTTATTTGCCTTAACCTCTAAATACTCATACTTGGATAACCACTTCTTATGAATATCTCTTATTTTATCCATTGAACATTTTGTTTCCTAAATAAAAATCATATCTGTTTTTTCTTGTTTCATTCTAGAACTTAGATTCCTTTGTTTCCTTCTACTCCCTATACCCCTTTTATTCTAAGTTGTGAGCTTCATTAAGAAAGGTTAGTAAAAGAATAGCTGGTGAGATCTTTCATCTTACCTGAGTTGATCAATAATTTTCCACATTCATTTAGCAACTCATTCTGTCTTTTTCTTCCTGAGTTCTTAGGAGATTGAGCTTGTGAAGTCTCCATCATTCTGACTCCACTTGGCTCCTAGTTATCATGGTTTCTTTTGACACCAGTTCCCTTCGATTGTGACCTCCATATAAATAGTTGTTGTACTCTGTCATAATATTCTTTTGGCAGGGAGTCCACTCTTGTGTTTTTTTCCTTGTTCCAGAAGTTTCTCTAGGTCTATATTTTCTATGTATAGAATCTCTTGTAGTTCTTGGTCCTCCGTGCCTGCTTCACTTGGAGTCATCTCATGGTCCTTACTGACCTCCATGCAGCTTGGTAGATCATCTGTTTGCTGGTTGTTTACTGTGATATCCTCCATTTCAGCTTCCTTGTTCTGCTCCCTGGTTCCATTCTCCGTGTCTTAGACTGTTTCCTTGTTCTCCTCTGCTTCCTCTAGGATTATAAAACTATTGTGTTTGGTGTGTTTGTCCTCACTATTCTTCTTGTGGGTACGTTTACTCCCTTTCCCTTTGCCTCCAACCTTGGTGAAACCCTCGCGGTCTCTATCCATAGTAGTTTTCCCGTTGCCTTCCATATTGTTTGTCAGACAGTCTCTGAACAGATGCCCATGTTTATGACATTTACGACACCTAAATGGTATGTGCTCATAGTCCATAGTTTGCACCCACTCTTCATCATATACCTCTAAAATTATTGCTTTCGGAAGGGCTCCAGATAGGTCCATTTCCACACATATTCGGGCGAAGGAAGTATATTTTCCTTTTAGGGTTATTGCCTCTGAGATCTTTAGAAAATGCCCTAGCTTGTTACCGATAGTTTTCAAAGATTCTGGTAGCCAATAATCCAGAGGAAGGGAGTATACTCTAATCCAAACTGGAATTGACGTGAATGTTTCATGTTTCGGAACAAAGTTCATCATCCATGGCCGCATGTAGAGTCCTGCTGCAGCGTATAAATAAGGCCTCCCTTCAAACACTCTATCTTTGTCCTCTAGGCTTGTGAACACCACTGTGAAAAAGCCCTTAAAGCCCAAATGTAAATGTATTTCTCCTTTTGGCTTCCAATGGCTTCGTATCCAGACATGTAATGCCTTCTCCATTGGCCATAGACACATGAACTTGCATATGATCACATGTTCTGTCATATGATCCCTATGCGCTTGTGTCGTTGGGTCACTCAATATAACCCGGGGAATAATACTCGACTTGGGCTTACAAACTCTCGTGTTGCTTGTGGGAGTCGGTTTTTTTTTTTTTTTTTTTTCTTTTCTGTGCTGCCTTCATTCTCTTGTTCTTTACTTGTTCCCTGTTGATCCCCTTCCTGATCCTGAAGTTCGTTTCTTCCAAAAGTTCCTTTGCCTCTTACTTCTGAAACCTTTTCCAACGGTTTTTTGAAATTCTTCCTTCCTTCGTTCTTGTGTCCTTCCGTGATTGCCTGACTGTAGGAGGGAGCGGTGCTCCCCCCTGCGCGTCCCGCCATGGTACCCTAAGCAAAACCCTATCGCCAACTCCAACCCTATTTTCAGTTGCAGAGCGAAAAAAAGTCCGCCAACATTTTTTCCTATCGGATAGCTTGTAAACTTTCACTATTATGTTTATCTAAAGAAAATTATAAGTATCAACTTCTGGACTTTTCTTAGCTTGGAAAGTTTCACTTACAGATTTTCAAATTCGTGGTGTAGCTCGGATAAATTCACTGCTACTAATTACATGGAAAAATGAAGACAATTATGAATTGACTCAGATGATGACAAGGTAGCAACACTCTCTACATGAATCACCACATTGAGCCAACTCACGACAAACAAACATATTCATGTCCTCACAATCACATGGTTGTTCTAGCCGATTTCCAATAGTTACATGATTAGCATGATTTTCAACCTTCTGCTATGGTGTTGATATTACATTAGCATGATTATCTAGAGGCCCTACGTGAACGCGGTGATATTGCATTAGCATGATTATCTGTAGGCCCTGCATGGCCGTGGTGATATTGCACTAGCATGATTATCTGCATGCCCTACATGGTCGTGGTTAAAATGTGCAGTAGTATATTTTTGGGCTACTTCCCAATCCTTAAATTTGTGATAGTAGTCATTGCAAACAATTCACATATTTTGGCGGCGATATTAATTCATTGTGTTGTATGCATAACTACAAGACAAACTTGCTACTTCAAGCACAATGATGAAAAAAAATCTTCCCAAATCATCTATACCTTTAATATATCTTTTCATTTTTAAGGGCAATTGCTAATAATAATATTATTATTAATTTACATTTAAAATAATTTAATTTTAAATTATGATATTATTTTTTAACGAGTTGTCTTTAGTGCGACTTTTTGGAACCTTTTAGGATGAGTTTTTTAGTCTAATTTCTCTAAAATTCGACAAAAAATTATTAAATCACAAGCTTGCTGGGTAAATCAAAGTGCCCTAGGGTTTTTCATGAAGTTGAATCTATATATACAGTCAAAAAACCAGTTTAAATAATACAAATCAAGATTCACTCAAATTTTTGTCGAATATAACACCAATCTAAAATTATATTAAAACACTTATTTTTTAATTCATATATAATAAATTAAATATATCAATAATTTTAAAGCATTAATTTACATATATTTGTGATTCTACTCGTTAGTAGTGATTAGTTTGACGATTATTTTAAAAGTTAAAAAATCAAGTTGATAACTAATAATTTTACGAAAAACATGGTTTAGAAAAGAAAAGGCTATCTAGAATCTTAACTGAATAATAAATAGAAAGACCACTTTATTATATTTAGTGATAGTCATAGTGTGAGTTTAGAATGAAAACTTTGGAAAAATGGGACGTGGAGAATTTCGATGTGCCATAATGGTGGCAGATGTGTTATTGAAAGCATATACTTGTTGATTGTTAAACGGAATGTTATACTGGAAGGGTGGGTTTGGTGGTGCTTTTTTGGTAAGTGTAGTTATTATTATTGTTATTAATTTTTAATAATGAGAATATAATTTAGTTTTTAAATTAAGAGTGAGGATAGTTATTTTTAATTGTTATTAGCAAATGTAGATTTACTCATTATTTTTATTTAACTAAGAAAAATCATGCGTTTTAGTTAGAAGCATACTTTAATTTTTTTTTCTTAAGCCATTACCATATTTCCTTACTTCTTAAAAAACCAACTTTTAGCCAAACAAAAATACTTATATATAATTTTACAAAATATTAATCATATATATATATATATATTTAATATATAATTTTGAATAAATATTATAAAATTAATTTGAGTCCAAAAATAAAATTTACTCTAGAAATCAATTACAATTTATTCTAGTGTTGGTGAGATGTACTTTGGAATCTACACACAAAACCCCTGCACCTTCGAATTTAAATTTAAATTTTTAAATTTCTGCGGAGAGATTCTCTACGACACCATCTTCCAAAACAAATGATACCTAATCCGTCCATTAGCATAACCCATCTTCACCACTGATCTTATCTGGTTGGCACCCCCTACGTGTATTAATTGTGGCAACACTTTCCATTGTTGTCGTTACAAAACGTGTTCATATCCATCCCATATCATCTTGAAATCCACGGTTGGCTCAAAATAAGTCTTTTTTTCCAAAAGAGAAACATACTTTTAATATTTTTTTTTGGAAATCAAAAAGTAATCTTTTGATTAATTGGAAAATTTGAGTTGAGAATAAAATTTAACTAAACAAAGATTTATTATTATATAACGTATTACTATTAAACACTTAGAAATGGAAAATAAACAAAGATTTATCATTATATTGCTTGTTATCATCTCAGATATCCAACCTACCCTGAGATTGACATGATATTTTTCTATGTGGATTGTTAGTTTAGAAAGTTATATCTTGGACACATAGATAAATCTTCAAATATGTTTATTTAGTAGAATAAATAAAACAAATAGTACACCATGTTATTGATGGTTTGGGAAGTTACATGTTGGATGAACATCATCATTTCGAGATAACTCTAAAAGATTTAAATGGTTGCAAGATTCTAGACCTTAGAATTTTCAATAGATTTAGCACACTTTAGTGTTATAATAATAAAAAATTGTAAGAAACAGGAACACAAATAGGATTTGGAAATGAAACCCTTTATGTATATTATTAATTGAAGAAAATAATACATTCCCATACAAAAATATCAGAGCCCCTGCAATGGCGACTGCTCATCAAATGAGAAAACAAAGACATTGAAGCACAATCGTGGACCCCAGGTGGATCCACCAGACAAATTACACCCGTGGGGTTTTCATCCCAAGGATCAAACTAGAAATGGCCTCACCAAGTTCTCAATAAGATACAATAGGGTAAACAAACTCAAGATGTCCCAAATGCCTAGTTCCCATTCCCTTTTATCAACTTGATGGACTCTCTAGAAACCTTATTTTATTGTTTTCCCTCAAAAGGCGAAAGCAAATACCATGGACAAATACCACGATAAATACCATGGGTAAATTTCATCCATTTTGACCCTATCAAGAAAAGGGCATGTCACAAATCCTCCCACCCTAAGATTACTTGCCCTCAAGCAATCCACTTTTATCCATAGTAGAAGCATTTGTACATTGATACCAGGATCACATACAAACAAGTGTGTTATCCCATGCCCTCATGCTAAATAATCAAGAATGGATCCTTTGAAACGTAGATCCTAAACAATTTTCTAACCAAACCTACCTTTAACAGATCCACTTAGATCCCAATGCCACCTAAGTGCTGGGACCTATGGGTTATGATACCATGTCGACCCTCCATCACTGTCTGTGCCTATGGGTCCAAGATGTAATATTCACTTGGCTAAGAGTATCCTTTTAGGAATCATACCATCAATAAAGTTCCAACTCATAATCTCTCGCGAATCCATCCCGCAGGGAGGACGAATACTTGCACAAGGAACAAATCTACTATGTTGATGCTACTTGATGCCCAACTCATGATGCTCCACCTTGATCCATTTGGAAAAATTTTCCCTGCTCTCTCCAATGTATAAACGTGGGTTGGTAGTTTTGCAAGCCCTATCTATGTACTCCTGTAGAGGGCTGCTCTGGAACTCCCAACTGTAATCCTCTTGCTGCCTTGTGAGGGACTTGAGTCATTTCTCAACACTATATAACTTGGCCACTGATATGACACATACCCCTATGAGCTCTTCAATTTTCATGTTTTCCTATAAGACAGTGCCTCAGACCGTCCAAACTCTCTACTTCAACATTATAAGATACGCCTTGAAATGCTTGATCTTTTCTTGAAAGTCCTTTACTGGCAATTTTGGTGCCCTACTAGATGTCTTTGTATCTGTCTACACTAGATTCTCAACTATCACAACTCCAACTTGAACCTTTGACAGACTCTCCGAAAATGGCTCATCCTGCATACTATGTTTTCATACTCTCCCTTATGTTCATGCTCATCATGTCAGTTCACTACTACTGTTTCCTCACTCATGTCTTCCTGGATGTATTCCCCTTAACCCCTTATGGAGACAATTTTTTGTCCATCTTCTCCAGTTGTCGAATATGGATGCACTGCTGCACTATTATCTACACTTGATTGTTCATATTCTTCATCGATGTCCCTCTAGAAATCTATGGACTCCGTTGTATAGGGGTCTACCTCATAATGCACTTCTGAATGCTTGTCATCCTGTAAGTCTCCTTGAATAGTTTCACGTTGTTGCTCATTATACTTACTTAATTGCTCAAACTCTTCATGGGTTCTCTCTTGAAAATCATTGGACCCAACTATAGAACACCCCCCATGATCTAAAGGAATATCCTTCTGTTCTATCCTTGTTTCCTCATTCCTATCATCTCGGCATGAATAGTTAGGTACCCAAGGTCCCTTACAGATAAATCATAGTCCTCTCCTTCTTACTTCAATCTTTCTACAAGTTTTATTTCTTTTGTTCTTGCTTCCTCTATCAATCCTCTTCAATTCCTTCTTAGTCAGTACCATTCTGAACAATTTTATGTTTTACATGACCAACTTATCGACTAGATAATAGGTGATTGGTGATAAAATTAGTTCCTTTCTCCCAATTGTTGGGTTGTGTTATATTATTTCCATGACTAACCTACGTAGTGAACCGGGGGGTTAGAGGGGG
>APFE030129057.1:161016-212524 GCA_000404065.3 Pinus taeda
GCGATGGTTTTTGGTCCATGGTATTGGATGCTTCAGCATGTATAAATATGTATTGTAACATTGAAAGGAACATAATGAAAAATCAAGCTGGTAGTCTCGGTTTTGGGATCTAGTGGGAAATCTCAGTGTATATGTGTTTTATGTGTTATGCTCTCGCATTTTTATTTTTCCTGTGATTTAGAATTCGTATGCAGGTAATTTCTGTACGGGGTTAAAACCTACACAAATAGTTAACTATTTGGATCTTAGTATCTTGCAAATGTTATCATCTCCTTCTAATAACAAGGACACAATATTTTTCATGCTTGTTTTGACATGGTTGGGACGAGCTTATGTAATGTCGGTGAAAATGGTTTGGAGTAATTGAAAGATTAAGTCGTCAAATTCCAAATTCACCATGTTGTATGCATAAACATGGTAATAAAAAATGTCATCATGACATGAAATTTCCTCATTTAATGGCATAAATACCCCATCATTAATGGACCCTAAATCCACAAATAACTTAATACCATCATTTTCATAGTCTTGATCACCTTTAACTAAAGGAAAATTAAAACCAATAAATTCATCATCTTCATGGACTTGATGCCCATGTGGTTTCTCATGTCCTTCGGACACTTCAGTAAACTCGTCGTGATCTTCACCTTGGTCATATGAATAATTGAGAATAAAATTTTCATCATCTCTATCTTGACCATCTATTTCTTCAAGGGGAGCTTCTACATCTTCAAGTAAATCATGATCCTCTACACCTTGAACAAATGTTACTCTTTGTCCTCATGGATCATAATCAATCACAAATGATCAATCGGGTTGATCTCAATTTGGAATGAGAAAAATTTGGTCACGTTGACTTGGATACACATAAGGTTCAGAATTGGTTTCAAACCTAGATGTATTAATCATATGGAATCCATTATTGAGAAGCAAGGTATATTTTTCTCCTCCCACTTCGAAAAGCTTGTACCATTCAACATGAAAAATAATTTTCTTAAAACACATAAAATCAAGCTCTATAATATCCTCTAACATTCCATAGTAGTGAAGTGTGCTTGTGATTGGTTGTCCATCATTTGCATGTGAATGACATTCCACCTCAAATGATGCTAAAACTCCACAATCATAAGTGTGTCTCTTTTCATCAACTTTTCTGATGTGAAAATTATTACCAAAATTCCACATTCCTTTGAAATATGTTACCTAAATTCATATCAATATTAACTAATTAGATTCAAGGATATAGAAGTTAATAAACAATTTATTAAATATATGAAATATACTAATATATATCACCTCCCCATTTATAGATCCTTTAATGAAATTCAATTGTTATTGTGTCACTTTATCCATCCCTTTTGTTGCCTCGTGTTCAACACTGGTCTTTAGCCAATTCCATGAGCATCTCTTTGGCCACTTTCTTTTATGGCTTGTAGGAAATCCTCAAGTAGTGTTTTAACCATGCCTATTATGTATATTAGCCCATGCATTTTCATTCCTTTAATTTTTCTTGTTCAACGTACTTCTCCATCCATTCCAACATAAAGTCAAAATTGTATGCAACATACAAATGTAATGCCTACCATCCTTAGCATCTATAATGAAAAATATATGTGTTCAATGAATTAATAATTATTTAAAGCCATGTATTATAAAATTAAGATAAAAATAACTACTACTAACATTTTTGTACACCTTTTATCCTCTTTGGAGTCCCTTCACCAAATGAATAGGTTGCAAGTAGGTCTTCAAGAACAAGTATAAAGCAGATGGCTCAATTGACAAGCATAAAGCCAAGCTTATGGCAAAAGGTTTTGCACAGAAAGAAGGAGTTGATTATGAGGATACTTTTCTCCCCACAACAAATGGGCTACCATCCGAACACTCTTTGCCTTGACAACTCAAAACGGTTGGAAAGTCCATCAAATGGATGTAAAAACTTCTTTATTGAATGGAGATATGAAAGAGAATGTTTTTATGTCCCAATCAGAAGGATTTTTTGTGAAGGGCCAGGAATATAAAGTATGCAAGCTTGTAAAATCCTTGTATGGTCTCAAACAAGCACCGCGAACCTGGTACGAGAAGTTGACTGAGCACATTCTAAAACTCAATTTCAAACATTATGATCTTGATGATGCAACTTTTTTTGTCAATAAACTTGGAAAAATGGTTGTGTATCTTGTGGTGTATGTAGATGATATTTTGATGATAGGGAACAATGAGAACTACATTTCATCCATAAATAAAGAACTAAGGAAAGGTTTTGAAATGACAGATTGGGGCTATGTTCATTACTGTCTTGGTATTGAAGTAACCCAACATCCAAAGTTTATATTCCTCTCTCAAGAGAAGTACATTGGAGATCTGTTGAACATGTTTGGCATGGATGACTGCATTCCTTTAACTACTCCATTGGAACAAAATTTAAAGCTCACATCCATTGAAGGAAAATCATTTGGGGATGCAACAAAGTATAGACAGGTCATAGGAAGTCTCAACTACCTGACTACTACAAGACTAGACATTTCATTTGTTGCTGGAATCCTCTCCAGGTTTATGCAAAAGCATTGTGAGGGCCATTTGTCTACTACAAAAAGAGTTCTAAAGCACTTGAAGGGAACTCAAGACTTTGGACTCAGGTATACATAGGCAGGTGACTTCAACTTGATTGGATACTCTGATTCAGACTTTGATGGAGATAAAGAAACCAAAGTATCTAATTTAGGTTATGTTATGAGTCTTGGATCAGGAGCTGTCTCATGGAGGTCAAGAAAATAGTTATTTCTAGAAGATTCCATAACTAAGGAAGAATATGTGGCAGTAAGTGAAGCAACAAAGGAAATTGTGTGGCTCGGGAAAATTCTGGAAGATTTGCAGGATAAACAAGTACATTCAACCCCTCTTTTGTCTTAAAATTGTAAACTAGGGCCAAATTACACTTTCGAAAACTCATTTGATGGAGATGATGATTGCACTGAATTCCTCTTTTCGAGAGGACCAAAATCGACCTGAAGATCATCAAATTTGGACAAGGGAAAGTGTAATTTTGAATTATAACCCCACATGTGCATATTTGACGAGGTCAACCCTAAAGAAAATGGGACACCCTTGGAAGGCTATAAATAAAAGTGACCTCCACCTCATTTGGACATCATCATGGATCATTCTTCTAATTCCTCTTTTCGAGAGGACCAAAATCGACCTGAAGATCATCAAATTTGGACAAGGGAAAGTGTAATTTTGAATTATAACCCCACATGTGCATATTTGACGAGGTCAACCCTAAAGAAAATGGGACACCCTTGGAAGGCTATAACTAAAAGTGACCTCCACCTCATTTGGACATCATCATGGATCATTCTTCTATTTTATTTCTTGATTTTGGCTCACACAGTTCTAAGGTAGGTTCATGGAAAAATGGTTTTGCTTGAAGATGAAATTGTAAGGTTTGAAGCTTGCATGCTTATCGAAGGATAGATTCGACTGGTCTCTGGCTTGCAGGCTCAAGGGAGCAAATGAAATCTCCTAATCACTCGCATGCCCACTTCCTCCCTGCAAATGGGACACAAAGTTGCATTTTTTTATTGAACGAAGTTTTAAATTGTTTCGGTAGCTGACCCAGACAGTGATAGTTGATTTTAGGCTCTTGATGCAGTGTTTTTCCATTGTTGGGTTCATTTCATGGATATTGTTTCATTGATTTTACTGGATAGGTTTATGGATGAAGATATGGATCATTATACTTTCTTTTGATGAATCATTCAATGAAAATCTAATAGGAAGAATATTTTAAAAGGGTTTTCCCCATAGTGTGTTTTTTACCTGGTCTCCAACCCATCCTGATGTCTCTATGTGTGAATGATTTTCTTCTATTATTCCTTTATGTTCTGATGCATTGATGATGATATTATTCTTTATACATAGTTGCATATGTTGCTGAATAATGATGTAAATCTGAATAATGTTTTGATGTTATGTGGTGAATTTAATGTGTAAATGAATAAATGCAATTATCAAAGCAAAGAACAATATAGCCCTAAGAAAAATTAACATGGTATTAGAGTTCGGCTGATGAAAATTCATTGAATATCACCCTTATGAAGACACCTTTTAAGGATGCAAGAGAGGATGGAGGAGACCTAAAAGAATTCTAGGGTTTGAAGAAAACCCTAGGAAATTTGGTTATTAGGGTTTGATGGATACTATGAGGTTAGGGTTTGGAATAAACCCTGATTTATGGAAAATATTTGAGATAAAAAATTTAGAAACCATAGCAAGACTAATGTGAACATGTTAAAGCACTTGTGTTAGATTTGATGAAGCCCTATATGGGATTGTCTCTTTTAGGCTTGGTTACTGATAGAGTTGGTTGAAATATTGAAGGCAAAATTGTTAGAGGGACAATGTAAAGTGATGGCTCTTGAAGGATGGTTCAAGAGGGAGATCATCACATCTCATTGAAGATAAGTACTTTTTGATTTATGATGCTCTGTTATGTCTTTACTTTTGTTTAGACTTATGGATCTAATTATTGTTTTGATTATTACTTATATTTCCTAAATGTATATTTGAGTATTTGGATGCTTATAACCTCCAGATGAGTTGTGATAAGTGGATCCTTCTTGAGGATCATCGCTAGTGCAGGAAGAGAAGAACTAGCATTGGAAAATGTGAAGAGGAACTGATGAAAAGTTGTCAAAATGATACAACTGCCTATGACAAATAAGAAGGTGCACATGTATTTCAATGTTATGTTTCAACTGCAATATTGATGGCAAGGTAAGCCCTAAGGTATGATAGGAATGTTACCTTCACAAATTACTCGTGCATGCATATGAAAGTGATTTAGATTCATGGTACTTATCATGAAATGGTGCACTTGGTATTGAACAAGTATCTTACTTATTAGACATGATGAATTTCTTGATTCTATGAAGCTACTTAGAAATATTGATTTTTGATGTATTGATGTTTAGCTAAAATCTATCATTTTGGATGTATTGATGTTTAGCTAAAATCTATTATTTTGGATGTATTGATCCCATAAAGAAGGCTAACACCTTGATTCTAATAGATGGTAACTTGATACAATTGATAATGTTTGTGATAAGCATGGTAACCATGATGATAGAAGTGTAAAAATGAGATTGATATTCATGATCTCCTTGTTGACCATGGTTAGGTTTTGATGTGCTAAGTAATTATGACATATGATAAAAATTCAATTCCCTAATTTGATGGATTGATTTATGTGATAAAGAAGTGATGCTGTGATCACGATCCTTGAAGTATAGTCCTATTAACTATTTGACACTAATCCTTGAAGAAAGATTGATGTGATGATGTGATGATGAAGTAGCTAATGTTGACTTGTTATGACCATCATGGATATATGTTTTGGAACCTAATATAGTTCGATTTCATTATCTAATTGTTCTGTTGATGCATGACAATATTATGATAGACTGATTGATGACGTGAATAATAATAGCTGAAGGGGATTCTCATTCAAAGGGGGAATCTCTCCATAAGATCCCTACACCTATTATCATTTGCATTATATGTATAGAAGATTCTTTATTGTTGAAGTAAGATTTATGGACATGAATAGACAACTATTTGATATTGTTTGTCTGCGGTAAAGTTCTGGTATAAGAATAAAGAGTTTTCTTTACTCTAAGCCTCAACCATATGGAAGGAAGCCTAAGGGTGCGACTATAGCCTCTCAACCACATGGAATAAGACCTATGGGTGTGGGTATTCCTGTGGGACACAAAAGTGAAGCTTTATGCATAAAATCATAAGTTCACCTGAAGAATGATGGTCCTATAGACATGGAGCAGACAACAAAAAGTTATGTGAGCAGGGAAGTTTGAATATTTGACTTTCTAGAGAGAATGTGAATGTGCTAACTAAACTTGTGTTTGCAGGTAATTGGAATATGCATGTTAGTATGTTTGATCATTGAAGCTAGTGTATGACAGTATATGATAACAATTACATGGGTTTGACAAGATTTGACCTATTGGCTTGACTCAGCAAAGCATATTGGCTTGAATGATTGATGATGTTCTAGAACTTTAAAATGATGCTTGATGATTCATAGATATGTTTTTGCTTATGGATTATTTGAATTATCAATGATGATAATTTAGAGTTTTTATCTAATTTGGTACTTGATAATTGGTGATTTTTCTTGATGACAGTGCTATTTGGGCATAGTAACTTTCAGTGACTAATATTGGTATTCGATAATGGTTTTGTATTGACCTAATTGCCCTTAGAACAATAGTTGAAGCATAAACAATTGTGATTCGGTATGAAGTAATATCACAATGAATGGATGGAACCTGCATGACTTATCCTTAGTGTATGCATTTGCATCTAGTGACATAAATGATTTATATTATGATCATGAAGATGACTTGATGAAGTTTGGTTTGATATTTCTTGGTAAATGACAACTTGTTGGCATGATAAAAGATGAGATATTTACATAAAGAACTTGTTACAGTGATATTGATGATTTTGATATTGGTTTTTGATCTGATATCTAAGGCTTGATAAGCTAACTTAGTTGATTTGATTGCACAATATTGATTTGTGTAAGAATAAGCATACTACTTTGGTCAAGTGATATGTTTTCAAAAACCATTGTATGAAGCAAGGTCCTCGAGCCTGATATGTCTGCATTGACAATTATCTAGCGAAGCCAGGATGATGTGTGGATCCAAACCTCTACTTCAAAAGTGGTACAAGGTATGAATTTGATTTTGGTTTTTATATACTGATGATCTATTCTTGACATGTAATGAGCCTCTAATGATCAAAGTAAGAAGGAGTTGTCTTTTGAAGCTAGAAATAATAAATAATGGAATTGAAGAGTTTTTTGAAAAGTGGAAATGCAAATACTTGGACACTCCAATTGAATTTCAAGAAGTTGTGAAGAGATATTGTTGAAATTGACTGGGAAACTAGTAGTTAATTGAAGAATTGATGTTCTATTTGAACACCCTTCACTCTCTCCTCTCTCTCTCTCTCTCTCTCTCTCTCTCTATATATATATATATTATATATATATATATATCTATATATATATATATATATATATTATATATATATATATATATATAATTATATATATTATATATCTATATATATATGTTGTGCATAAAACCTGAGTGATTTCATACACATTGAGTTGCCGCCAAGCACCCTTCAAAATATTTTGCATGGGATGATCAAATTTTGATCTAAGATATTCATTCTATAATATGTGACTACATGGATGTATTGATGTTGATATGGATCGTGATATGATGATATAAGAACATATGTGTGCTATCTTAGTATGATATCTGCCATGATATTTTGGATGAGAAGTTCGTATCTTTAAGCATGACCAAGGTTGAGTACGACGCTGCTAGCATGGATAGTTGTGAGGTAGGAATACGAAGCTCTTTGAAGAGTCATTTGAGCAGGTTATGGATATGAAAAGGATACAATGTGGTAATAATGAGTGGGATCTAATTGGTAGATATCTTTAGCTGGTGTTTTTATGGGGTGACTTTAATGTGTAAATGAAGAAATGCAATTATCAAAGCAAAGAAAAATTTCCATTTTGATTGACAATACTTCTGCAATAAAGTTGGCCAAGAACCTAATGTTCCATGATCGAATGAAGCACATCAATACAAAATACCATCTGATTCGACACCATGTTGAGGCAAAAAAAATCCACCTACGACATTGTTCCTCAAATGAGAAGATTGTAGACATCTTCACCAAAGCGCTTTGAAGGGAAAAGTTTGAAAGACTCAGAATGATTCTTGTACTCACCAACATCCCTTCATATTAAGGGGGGGAATGTTGACACCTAATATTTGGGATTAGTAAAACTTATGTAAATATTGTAAATAGAAAAAATTAAAGGAGGTTATAAAACGAAGAGACATTGGGAGATAAAACCCAATAGTCTCCCTCTCCTTGTATATTTTCATATTCTCTCTTAATAAAAAACACAATTTGATTCGGATTTACAAACCTGACCTGACTAGAAAGACACTTAGAATAATCATATTAGGTAAATGAGAGTAGTAAAAATATGAGAATAATAACAAGCACAATCCTTAGACATTTGTTTTCCTTTATATGGCATGTGAAGCATCAAGGGGCTCATGCAATATGATTGAACAAGTCTAGTTGAAGACAAGGGTAATGTGTAGCACATGGGATGAACATATGAGGGTAGCATAAAATTATGTAGAGAGGTGTTAGCACCTGGATTGAACCTCAGACTGAAGGAAGGCAATGCCAGGGTAACCACAAATTATGCTTAGCCAAGTAGCTAGCCCTACTAGGCCAAGAGAGGGCTCTCTCCATAAGGATCTTAGCCAAATTGACTGGATCTAGAAACTGATATTAGGCTAGGTATAGTAGCACAAGGTTTGATTTTATTTTGAAGGGTTTTGTTGGATCAGGAGGAGCCAAGCAGTTAGGGCAAGGAAATTAGGTCAAAATTGTAGGGTGTTCAATGGGGAAAGGTAGGCACAACGATCAGAACCTTAGGGTTTGATGGATGAGGTGAAAAGATAGGTGAGGAGCTAGGAAGAGAATGTAAACCCCATGTATTCTTCCTAAACTGAAGAAAACACACACTGTGAAATGTCTACCCAAAACAGAGCATAAAAGTTCTGGATTCTTCCTTTCAGACTTGTATAGATTCACATAAAGAGTATGAAATGATGAAATGGAGTCAAAAATACATTTTAAAACATGAAAATATAAGAAAAACTGAACTGCGCATCATACCACATGTATCCCAAAGAAATAGCTGCGATTTTTCATTAATTTCCTGCTGTAATTGGTACAAAATGATGTCTATCAAAGCCTAAGCAATCCCACTGAATCCAACCCTTTACAATGATATAGAAAAAGAATATATAGACCTCAATTCAACCTCCTCCCATCCTCAAGGGTTGAATCTCTAAGATGAGGAACTAATCCATCAAAAGCTGAACAAGAAACTAGAATCTAGGCAACCCTAACAACTTGCCTCTAAAAGGGAGGAAACTAATTCATTTGACTTCAAGAGAACTTTTGATCCAATGAATCTACGCTTCAGTAACTAATATTCATCTTATTTACATGCCTAGTCACCATTTACATCAGTAAAACATCAACCATGAGAGAAAACCCAAAATTTACAGTCATGGCACAGTAAAGTGAAAATTTAGCAGAAAATTGTCCTATGCGCAGTGCCAGAAGGCTATGCGCAACACTCTTTGCAGGGCCATTTTGGAGGCCTTTCCGGTGTCCAAATTGAGCTCATGATAGCTCATTGGAAAGTCTGTCCTGTCTACTTTCAAAGTATGCCTTTATTTTCCCATTGGGAGTTGATTTGACCCCTCAAAAACTAATTCTCCCAAGGCTGCTTCTATGCGCAGCGCCATGGTAAAAACAAGGGCAAAAACATGATTTGTTTAGGTGTTTTTTGATCTTTTGGCTGAATAGTTTTGCTCCAAAAGCTTAGAAAATGCACAGGGAGCATGCTTACATCATTAGGAATCCAATGGTGGCCTTATTTTGGCCATTGGATGCTCCTAGGAAAAGTGCAACGCCAGTGGTGTTGTGCATAGAGCCAATTTAGCATAAAATTGTCCTATTCACAACACCAGAAGGCTATGCGCATCACTTTTTGCAGGCCACTTTTGGAGGCTTTACTAGTGTCCAAATTAGGCTCGGGATAGCTTGTTGGAAATCTTGTCGAGTCTACTTTCCATATCTTCCTTTAGTTTTTAATTTGGAGCTCATTTCACCTATCAAAAGCTCAACCTCCCAAAACTGTTCAAAAATGCAAAGTGAGGGTGAAAAAATGCAGAGTGTTGTTGCAGGAAACTTTTGGAGGTCTTCCTAAACTCTAAATTGAGCTCATGATAGTTCATTTAAAATATATTCTAGTTTAGTTGTCATTTGACTTATCAAGAAAGTCATTTGGACACTCCAGCTAGGAGAAAACTTGATTTTCCCAAGGTCGCTCCAGAAGTGTAGCAACTCTCCTGTGACACCTATAGTTTTGACATTTCTCAAAAATCATGACACATGTAAAAAATTAAGGAGGTTTTTCTTCCTTGTTCTATGATGGACAAAAACCTCTCTCACGTTTGTCAAAATCATCTTTTCTTGGTCAGAAACATAGTTTGAAGAAAAACCGACCCTTATGTGTGGTGAATGACTTGTCCCTTGGAATGACTTCTTGACAAATTATGGAGACCTGATGTTGATGATATGAAATGATCTCATATCTGTTAATATCCCTTATGCCTCCTCTACTCAGATATCTCTGATTCCATAGCAAACCCTAGCTCAGTGGGAGAGGAAATTAGGGTTTAGTGAAGGGAAAACAGGGGATTTGTAGAAATGAAGGGAAATGAAGGGGATGGGGGATTCTAAATTCTTAGGAAAATTTTGGGAGGTAGGGAGGGGATGTTAGGAAATAGGGGAAAGTGGAATTTCAAATATTGAGTGTGGGTAAGGGGTCCAAAAGGGAAAAACACAGGCCTAACCTAAAAAAAGTGTCAAATTATAACAATAGGCTAGGGTTTGTGGGAAAATGGTGAATTTGAGGGATATAAATGATGGGAATTGTTTAAGAAGGTCTATTAAGGGTAGGGGAATGTATATGAGCATTAGGACATAAGTTTTGTTGATTTATTTTATCATGGGATTCATGGAACCAAGAAAAATGCCCTCAAAACCCTAAGAGAGGGAAATGAGCCTTAAAAGCACAACTGAAGCAACAAGGTAAAAGATGACCCACTCACTTAAAAATTATAGTTTGGAACCTATAATAATGAACTCTTTGAATGCTGGTACACTCAGCTGAGAGGTGACATGGACCATTACTTGGAAAACTTTGGAAGGAGTGAAAACAGTCCTAGACCTAATACCTAGTGACCAAATTTTTACTTGAAGACTCATTGAAATGAAAAAATTTGACTTTGACACCCTAAGACCACTTTGTAAGAGCATGTTTGATCGCTGGTGGAAGGCTACAAGTATTGAAACTAACAATAGGCACCAATTAGAATGAGTTGAATCAACTAGAGTGGACAGGTAGGATAATGCTTGAGTTAGGTGAGCACAAAGGGGCACAAATGACTATTGAGACGGGTTGGGCCAAACTATCATTTGGGCAAAGTATGTAATATGAAACATTGACCTTCTTCAATTTGGAGTAATTTCTTGTAAATGTGACAAGGGAGTTGGCTAAGGCAACAAATATTTGACCAAGTACCATTTGGATTATAAGTGCTAATGTGAGATGAAGAGTTGGTGAGGGAGTTGGAGGGGCAATGCATAAGTTTATATGGGTTTGGATAGTGTGAAATCACCCAATGCCTAGCAAAATTGGGTGGGTCATTGCACAATTCATGACACAATTTTCTTAGATGACAAAGTGTAGGGAGATAAGTTCTTGTTAGTCAGAGGCAAAGATAAGCATGAAAACACAAGACAAATAAATACACAACCTTCTCCTTGAACAAATAATTTCTATTCATTAAATATTCTCTCATATTCATCCACTGATCTACAACTATTTTCTCTTCTTGCTTCACATTACAATGACCCAACCACATGTATATACACACCAAACTTTTTAAATATGGAATCATGAAAACTTAACTTTACTTTCCTCATGCAAACTAAGACTTCATGCTTTAAATAAACCCAGAAATAGATCTCCAAAACCCAGAAATAGTTTATATAAATTCCGCATAGAAGTGTCTTAATTAGATTATTAATCATTTTTAAAATATTTCTTAAGTCTAAACATAGGGAATATGGTTAATTGAACAATATTAATTGAGATGAGGCAAGAATCATCTAGAAACTCACACAGATAGATCAAGAAATGATCATAGCCATCGATTATGTTTTAATATTGGTCGTTGGTGCTCCAACATAACATTGTAAGATAAGATCAATGTGTTGATGTAGAAGATATTTAAGAGCACCAAAAGTTTGATTTCTTGGTAGATTGATTTTCAGAGTAGCAACAGTCAGTTTCCAGAGAGAACAAGGGATCGAAGCAATGTGTGAGGTGCAGAGACAGTGAGTTTGGAGGAAGTATTCCAGATCTAGTGAGTGCATTTGCAGAGCGTAGAAGTGCCACAAAGAAGTTGATGCAGGGAATGCCCATAGCTTCTAGAGGCAAGTTCATTTTACTGAGAGGGAAAGACATCTTTAGTTATAAAGGTCAGGAAGGAGTCCCAGAATGTCGAAGAAGCATCTTCCCAGCCAACATAAGGCATAACGACTTCATCAAAGACCAGTCAAAGGCTTGACATCAAGCAGGGTGTGCAAAGGATAAGGCAAAGGGTTAGAGGACCGAGTTTTCTGAAGGCAGGTTGTGTTGGGGTTTACTTGTGGGGTGAGGAAATTCCTCACTATGTTTTTGCCATTATTTTGCTCGGTAGGATTACCAAATTTCGACATCTAGTTGTACTAAGAATTTCTCACTGCATCATAATAATAAAACCCTCAGATGTTGCACCAGTTTCCCAAATTGGGTTTTTTCGGGGAATTTTGTCCAAAAATAACTGTGTTATATTTTATGTGTGTGTGCTAGCATTTCTCAACTTCTGACTTTTTATTTTTCCGCATAATTTTATTTGTGAAGGTTGCAATGTGTTTGTTTCAATATTTGTTGTAGCAAATACATTGTTAAATTAATTAACAATTAGGATAAATAATACCATTTGTTGCAATAGTATTCTAGTATTGGAATTTTCACATGGTATCAAAGTGTAGTTGATCAATCAAAGATCTCAAAGGTCAAAAGAAGGAATTTCACTGCTCAGTGTGGGCACTAAGCTGGAATTCCCTGGGGCAACGCAATCTTTTTTCCAGAAGGCCGAGTTACTTGAGGAAGTTAGATTTTTCTGAGAGAGAGGAAGAAAAATTCGATCCTTCTAGATCAAGTGATTCCAGAGGAAAATGGAGAATCTTAGTCATTTCGTAGGGTAGATCTCTAGCTAGATGCAAAGGGTTTTGCAGAAGTACATTCAAGTAGAACCAACGTCGAGGTGGAAGAGAGAAGAGCACACACAGAGGGAAAATTTTCCTCAAGGAACTTCTATTCTCAAGAAGTTCATTTTTCCTTGCTTATCAATAGTAGTTGTGAGAAGATATTCTCACTCCAGAAGGGAGTGTGAGTAGCAGTGAAACAACCAAGTAGAAGGAAAGAGGAAGTTTTCGAAAGTTCATTGAGATGACCACTATTGGGCTTTGTGGTCAAGATAGGTTGGATGGAGCTTCCAACTATGTCATGGAAGGCTAGGATGTCCTTCCTTCTAGATGAATATTGTTGGGCTGCTAGTTTGTCATTATTATTATCACATTTTAAAACATATTTCATCAATTTCTACCATTCTTTATCATGTCATTTATCATGGTTTATCATATAATTCCATTTTATAATTATTTATGCTCTTATGGATAAATATTATTTCTTCTCCTTTATTTTTAATCAATTGAGTATTATGCATGTTTTTACCAATGATGGTTTATTAATAAATTTGTTGTAACATCGCTCACTATTTTAGCGTCCAAGATATTTTCCAGATTGCAGATTTGATTTCTAGCTCATCATTAAATATTCCAACTCAGAAATTCGCTAAAATAAGAAGTGACAATATTTCATTGGACGTTTCGAGCAAATGGAGAAGAATTTGGAAAATCCGAAACATGGGTTTTGTTCAGAACAGACCGAGTTAGTTTTGTTAGAAGCAGTTTTCCCAAATTCGGTCCATATTAAGAGAAACAGAAGGTTCTTTGAAGACGTTTTTCTCAGATTCGCTGTTGTGGCCAGTTTCCAAATTATCTTAGTTGCAATACCAAATTCGACCTGTTCGTGTTGAACGCTAATGAAAAGATATTTTAGACATGATCTTGTTGATCAATTTGTTGTAAACAATCCAATTTTGTTATGGGAATCATTTTGTAATCATATTTGTTGTAACTTCTCTCTGCTCTCTGTGTATTTAAATGAGAACAAAGATTAAAGAGGGGGATCAATCCTTGTTATTTCAAACTGTAATTTTAATTTACAGATTTGTGTTGTCAAGAGAATGCGATCATATTGTAATGTTACTCAAGTTCAATGATTAATATATAATTTGAGGTTGTTGTTCATTCGCCTTATCTAAAGTAGCTCAGCAGCACTCGCTGGCGGCTAAGGGCCTCGCCTTTGGTGGATTAAATTGCTTCTTTGTGTTATATATTTCTGATTCTCGCAAGTGTGATTGGTTTGCTAATTTTCCTGCTTTCTGTGATTTGATCTTATTCACTATTTATTGCTTTCCTGTATTGAAGTAGTGCATTTGCTTTATATGTTTTACAGCGTTATCATTTGATTTGATTTACACTTATTCCACATTGCATTATTTAGATAGTGATCCATATTGATTTAATTACCTATAAGAGTTTGGTTGTCGCTATTGAACTCTTAGATTGATATCATTGTTATTTGGATTGTTTAATGGAGATTGAGTATGAATTATTGCTTATTTGGAATTGAATCAGCTAAGAAGAGATGAGTTATTGCTACTGTACTCTCAGCTGATGCTATTGTTAATTGAATTTCTTGTGTGAGAATTGATTACAATTTCAGTAGAGGATTGAGCCTTGCAGCTTAGATGTTATATTTCCTTTAATGATTGCAATTTGAGTTTATTAGATGCATCCGTTCACTCTTTTATCAAAAGTCTATACTTCATTTTAAGAAAATTACTCTCTGGATTTATAGTTTGCACATATTGTGTACACTCTCGAAATAAAAAGACTTACCCAGGTTGATAATTAATGTGAGCAACTTGGGAGTTTTAAAGGACACCTTTTAGCACCCAACATTTTGGCGTCGTTGCCGGGGAGAGTGTTGCCATTTCATAGAGAGTGATGTATGTTTGATATTTGCTGCTGGGAAAGATTTGGGTATTAAAAACGAAAGGTAAGAACCTATGTAACGAGCAAGTAAAGTGCTTGCTGCTCCGCCCACTTTTCAACACAATTGCATAGAAGTTGAAGTAGGTGTTTGATGTTTATCTACTGTGAAAGAATTGGGTATTAAAAATGGAAGGTAAGAACCTGCATAACGAGCAAGTAAATTGCTTGCTCCTCCGCCCACTTCTTAGTAGAATTTTGTAGGAAATTTAGAGGTGGAATTTTTGAAAAAATCTCATAATTCCACTCAAGTGGTGATGTAAGCACCACCCATTTTACTAACCAATTGACAGGAACATTTGAAGGAGGAGCCTCGAAGAAACACATGAAAAATATCTTTTATTATGGTAAGAAATGACTCACATTGCAACTTTTGAATTCCCTATCAAAGATCTAGGAGTGACAAAAATGCACATAATTCCCCCATCTTATTTACCAAATTTTCATGGTTTGACAAATGAAGATCCAGATACATTCTTATTTGAGTTTGAAATACTTTGTAAAGGATATGATTATTATACTAATGATCAAAGGTTGAAAGCGTTTCCTCTTACTCTAAAAGGAGCAGCTCTCCGATGGTTCATGAGCCTAGGAGGGAACTGCATCCAAACATGGGAGGACATGAAGAACATATTCTTGAAGAAGTACCAAGACTACTGCAAATCCAATGAAGATATTTTTTATATGATACAAGGGGAAGATGAAATCTTGGAGGACTATGTGGAGCGATTTCAATATAACCTTCAAAAATCAAAGCATAAGTATTTGGAAAAAGAAATCTTAAAAACACTCCTACTCAAAGGAATCAAAGATGAATTTTTAGAACTCTTAAATCTGATAGGAATAGGTGATGTTTTTCAATTATCATATGATGATGTTTGTGAATTGTGCATAAGGTATTCAAGAGGAATCTCCAAGGCTGGTAAGAATTCTAGAGACGTTTGTTCTTTCTTTTCCAAATCTACTACAAGAACAGGAGATATAAGAGTTGAAAGAAATGTTTTATTTGAAAATTTTAAAGTTGATTTTATTAGCTCTCTAAATTCAAAATTGGATATTTTTCAGGTTCAGAAAAATCAAGAAATTGAAGAAGTGTTTTTCCCTCATTACCGAAAGGTGCATCCCTTATATAGTTGTTCTTCCTTATCTAGGATGGAAGTAGCATATCAAAGAGATGAAGAAGCTGCAACAAGGTCAAAACCATGGGAATCATTGCCTACAAGTATGGTTCAAAACACTTCCTCTCCATTCTCTTACTTGCATAATCCATTATGGAATACTCATGTTTTAGGGCAGCCATGTCAATCTCATTATAACCACCACCAAACTTGTTTACAAGTTTGGCATGGTTCATCTTATGATTGCATGACTACTCTCCCTCATCTTGTAGCACAAACACATCCTCCATATTCTCCACCAGCTCTTCCACAACATCTTGCTTGCCTATCAAAATCATCCACTCAACCCAATCAACTACATCATCAAAATGCTCCATTCCGTACAGAATTTCCCGTTCAACTCATTCCACACCCTCACCATAATAAACCAGTACAACACGCTTGTAGTGTTGAATTGAAAAATTTACCTACCCTTCCCACCCATTCTATCTCACATGCGCCATTGGATAAAACTTACAATGAGATTCAAAATGTTTCAAATTCAAAAATTGTAGAAGTTATGGAAGAAAATGAGGTTTTTTTTAGTCTGCATCAACAAGCCATTTTAAAAGTTCAAGAACTTTATGATATGATGGCTATGGGAAATCAAGAAAGTAAAGGATATATTGAAGATTGGTTTCACTCCATCATTTGTTTGTAGCATCACTCCATACTTCGACAATTTTTGACACCATTTTTTCAAGGGAAGTTGGCTTCTCATACCTTAATATTTATTGACATGCATTTTTCAAATTTGGGTATGTGCATACTTGAAGCCTTATTTTGAAAATGAATCTACTGGAAGTACTCTTATATGTAGTCATATTCATTTTTCAAATCAAAATAGGTTAGTGTAAAAAAAAATAAAAATAAAAATAAGGACATAAATAAATACATTTTGTTTTTATGTAAAAATAGTTGTTTTTGTTGCAACACGTTGTGGAAATCAATATCAGTGCTAAATGTTTTAATTCATTTGTGTATGTAGATAAATTAAAATGGAAATAACATTTTTACAAACACTCATATTCATTTTTATCACCGATTTGGAGAAATTGCTTGAATATCATATTTTTTTAGCTTGTGGGCTTGATAAAATTTCTGAAAACACATCCAGGATAGTCATGCTTTGAAGGACCAAAATGGAATATTTTTAAAAAACATGTTTCTATCATAAGTAGCCCTTGATGTCTACTTTCCAACTCAATTTGAATTACTCAATTTGGATTTGAAACGAAAACGTTATAACCAAAACATTGACAGGGTGTCTAGTAGGCAGCTTAAGAACAAAGTTGGGACAATCAGTTTTTGGAGGCCTAAATGACTATATTTTTAAAACCTGCTTCTATCGTAAGTAGCCCTTGATGTCTACTTTCAAACCCAATTTGAATCACTCAATTTTGATTTGAAACAAAAAAATTATAACCAAAACATTGACTGAGTGTCTAGTAGGTAGCTCAGGGACAGAGTTGGGGCAGTCGGTTTTTGAAGGCCTAAATGACTATATTTTGAAAACATATTTCTATGGTATATTTCCATATGAATCTAGTTTACAAGACAATTTGAATCACTCATTTTCGATATCATATGAGAAAGTTATGACCACAATACTAACTTCCTATCGTAAATCAACACTCTTAAAACTCTATTTTTCCGGATGTTCATTAAAGTATTTGACCCATCAATTCTTTTTGTTTTTAAAACTTGTTTTTATTGGAGATAAATAAATGAATTTACTTTCATTTCCAATTTGAATCATTCGAATCAGTCATCAAACGAGAAATCTATGCTTAAAATATCCACTGTTGTTCTAAGTGGGGAAATCGAAAATGACTCAGTTATACATGTTGTTCTAAGTAAAATTGACATATGATATCATTGAATTTTTAAAACATGTTTCTATTGGCGATATATCTTTGAAGTAACTCTCATTTGGCTTTGGAATCACTCAAATTGGATGAAAAACAAAGAAGTTATGATTAAAACATTGTAGGGTAGTATGATTGGCCACTGCTCTCCCACAGGTAATAAAATAATTTTACTTGGTTATTTTTTCGTGGATTTGTTTTATAGAGTAACTTCTTGTTAGTTTTTTTGCATAATTATTGGATTAGGGGAGCCCGATCACCTCTCTTTCTCCATGATTTAATATTTTATTGCAGGTAGACACTCGTTTTTTCAGGTCCTAGGAGAATAAAGAAGGTCAATTTATGGACAAGCGATTCTTGAAAGAAATTTTAATGAAACAAGGACATTTCATCCAATTCATTACCTAACGATTCATAACACAAGAAATGAAGAATTGATTTTCATTCGAAGACTCATGTCACTGCTGCCAAAACATTTTTCCAAGAGATCATTTTTCCACTGACAGATTGATATTCCCTTAAGAAATAACATCATAGCTATTGTAACTTAATTTATTTATTTATATACTGTTTTAAAAAAAAACGTTGTTTCTTTTCTGATTTCTCTTATGTTTGTGTGTTTCAGGTGTTGCTTCCTTCAAATTGTAGTTTCCGCTCCATTGGTGATTGAACAATGAGGACCCCACCATGCAAGTTTCAGTTGCAGAAGGCAACTCTTCGGCAGCCCCAATTCTGTAAAAAGTTATTTTTGAGATCTGTACATACAATTGTTTTTTTTTCGTTTTCTTTCTACTTGATTGTATTTGCTTAGAACAATAAAGATGATTGTTTGTCGGTTTTTTTTTGTTGTTTTCTTTTGTTGTTCCCTATAGGGAACAACACTTTTTCGTGTGCATTTTTTTGCTATTCTCTATAGGGAACAACACTTTTTCGTGTGCATTTTTTTGCTATTCTCTATAGGGAACAACACTTTTTCGTGTGCATTTTTTGTTGTTCCCTACATGAAACAACACTTTTTCGTGTGCATTTTTTCGTTGTAGGGAACAACACTTTTTTGTGTGCATTTTTTGTTGTTTCTTACAAGGAATAGCTGTTGTTCCCTATAGGGAACAACACTTTTTCGTGTGCAATTTTTGTTCCCTACAAGGAACAACATTTTTTCATGTGCATTTTTTGTTGTTCCCTATAGGGAACAACACTTTTTCGTGTGCATTTTTTGTTATTCCCTACAGGGAACAACACTTTTTTCATGTGCATTTTTTTGTTGTTCCCTATAGGAAACAACACTTTTTCGTGTGCATTTTTTGTTGTTCCCTACAAGGAACAATTGTTAGGGAACATTACTTTTTCGTGTGCATTTTTTGTTGTTCCCTACAGGGAACAACATTTTTTCATGTGCATTTTTTTGTTGTTCCCTACAGGGAACAACACTTTTTCGTGTGCATTTTTTGTTTTTGTTCCCTATAGGGAACAACATTTTTCGTGTGCATTTTTTGTTGTTCCCAACACTTTTTCGTGTGCATTTTTTTGTTGTTCCCTATATAGAACAACACTTTTCATGAGCATTTTTCTTTGCTATTCCCTACAGGGAACAACTGTTGTTTCCTCTAAGGAATAACACTTTTTGGCATGCATTTTCTTTGTTGTTCCCTACAGGGAATAGCTGTTGTACACTTTTGCGTGTGTTTTTCTTTTGTTGTTCCTTACAGGGAACCGTTGTTGTTCCCTATAGGGAACAACACTTTTGCGTGCATTTTTCTTTTGCTGTTCCTTACAAGGAACAACACTTTTTCAAGTGTTTTTGTTATTTCCTCTTGGAAACAACACTTTGGGAATATTTTCGAGAACAACCTTTCCTTCCTCTTGTGAGATTATTCCTAGTTCATCTCAACCACATTTCACTGATTCCCTTTCATGGCATGAAGTACACTACTTTTATGAGGACAAGAATTATGGATTCTACTGAAGCAAGTTAATATTATTCACATTATTATCTTTAACAAGACAACTCCTTGATGATAGATTCTTTTCAAAAGGGACACAATTATTTATATACTACTTTACTGTATTGTTTTCTGTTGTATATGATAGTGATTGATCATCTTAATACCATGTTGGTTCCACCCTTCCTAGTTATAATCTTCTCTGTCTGTAATAAATGAGATCATAGGTATATTTTTTTTCTATTGACATACTCAACTTCTTCCACCATCCCTACTCTTAAGGAGTACTGAGCCTCCCTCTTTTTATCATAAAAATGTGTAATAACAACAAAATTTTGTTTGTAGATGGAGGATAGGGGGTCTCATTACGAGCCAACCTACCATGTTCATAAAGCTGTAACGAAATGGCATTCCCATTATGGCCACCACACTAGGGTTATGATCTATTGGATAGCCAAATTATCCTTGGAGCAGGAGGTCTCATCACGAGCCGACCTGATCACTTTTGCTACATCCCAGTGAATGGCAGTGTGGTTATCTAGTTACCACGCCAACACACTGATCTCTTCTGTAGAACAACACTGGAACTCTCCATTTATAAATTGAGGATCCTAGCTCATACGAGTTAAAAAGCAACCCTGTTAAGGCTATGGATGCCTGCTGATAGCAGAGGGTCTGCTTATGGTATTGAAATTATATCTTATCGTCAATTATTACTAGAATACCTTTTTCTTATTTCTCTATTTTTATCGAAGAAGTTATTTCCTTAATTTTTCCATGTTTTGAACCTTTTCGCATGAGAAATTGTTTTCTGATCAATCGCATCATTTTCAACTAGAATACCATCAGTAAAGCATCTTTTTGGCATATTGTTGTCCTTTTCTTTTTCGTATAACTTATCATCAATCCAAAGCGTCTTATCTCTTATTCATAACTATCTTTACACACTCTTCTCTCGTTATAACCATACCTCTTGTCATCCTATCATTGCTATGTGTCCTATGCCTGATTTAATGTCATATTGGTCATAAACGCCCTTTTCCAATTAGAGGGGGAAGGTTATTCAAAAAAAAATTCCGATTGAACTTTCTGCATGCGGCTTATCTATTGCTATTCAAAACTAAAACTGTGGGTTCAAGAAATTTGCATGCAGCGTAGTGATTTGTTTATAGGAGAATAACAAGTATGGGGGGGAACTCTATTCGTAGCAAGTCCACATTATTGCAACTGGCAGAAGAGGCTCGAGCAACTCGCAGACAGGATGTGTTTGCATGGATTCCACCTTTTGCATCGCTTTCAGCATCGACTCAGCATACATCAGCTTCAATAAATGTCAGTCCATGCATGTCATTCCACATTTTTTTAGAGGTAAAACTTGAGGTAAAATAACATAAGTTTCTGATTTATTGAAAATTTAGGAAAATTTCATGAAAATCCATTGAGTATTATTTATCATCATTCATTCCACATCTTTACCACTTTCCATTTTTCAGAGACATATAATCTTTCAGTTTGGGGGAGTGTTCCTTTCCTTTATTTCTTTATTCTGACCATACCATTAATATTTTTTATCATCCATTGATCTTCTTATTCATTCTCAACACCTCCCTTATTCCATGTTGTTTTACACCAAGCATAGATTTCAACAGATGGTAGCAACCACCTCAATTTGTTTTCTAGCATTGCATGAGGGTATGCTAATTCTCTAGTTTGGGGGAGGAATTGCTACACATGATGGATGTTTTCTACTTTATTTCTCATTTAAGGCATACAATTTCATTTTTATACAGTACCGACATTGATTTGCGTATATCTTTAAAACTATGAACTGAATTCTTGTGATTTCTGGAAAACAAAGAGGTATCATTAAAATACACAAACCCAGATAATTTCAAGTTAAATTAGTTCATAAAATTTCGGAAATCATGCACTATCACCTACAGCTATTTTGTTTATATCGCATGATCCGTGCATCAAAACGATCTGATTTTTGGATCATATAAGCATTAATATAGTAGAAATCTACTTGCAAAATTTCAGCAAAATCTGGTTTGTAGTTTTTTGAGAAAATGGTTAATGAAGTTTGTTGTTACTTATACCATATTTTGTTACAACTTCATATACATATAGTCGAACGTCAATGTAAAAATTGTTACCTTCATCAACATTGCTAAAATTGAATATTCATTATTTGAGGAAGAAGTCATTTGTTCCATCCATTTCATGAGTTGGGATGAACAATTTTTGTATTATTGTTTGGTTAATACAGAGGCTTTGGGTTGCATGAGGACATGCAATATATTCAGTTTTGGGGTATGTTTGGCCGCTAGTTTCATCCATTTCTACCATTCTTTATCATGTCATTTATCATGGTTTATCATATAATTCCATTTTATAATTATTTATGTTCTTATGGATAAATATTATTTCTTCTCCTTTACTTTTAATAAATTGATTATTATGCATGTTTTTACCAATGATGGTTTATTAATAAATTTTTTGTGACATCACTCACCATTTTAGCCTCCAAGATATTTTCCAGATTGTAGATTTGATCTCCAACTCATCATTAAATATTCCAACTCAGAAATTTGTTGGAATAAGAAGTGACAATTTTTAATTGGACGTTTCGAGCAAATGGAGAAGAATATGGAAAATCCGAAACATGGGTTTTGTTTAGAACGGACCAAATTAGTTTTTTTAATAACAGTTTTCCCAAATTCGGTCTGTATTAAGAGAAACGGAAGGTTCTTTGGAGATGTTTTTCTCAGATTCGCTGTTGCGACCGGTTTCCAAATTATCTCAGTTACAATACCAAATTCGACCTGTTCCTGTTGAATGCTGATGAAAAGATATTTCGGATATGATCTTGTTGATAAATTTGTTGTGAACAATCCAATTTTGTTATGGGAATCATTTTGTAATCATATTTGTTGTAACTTCTCTCTGCTCTCTGTGTATTTAAATGAGAACATAGATTAAAGAGGGGGATCAATCCTTGTTATTTCAAACTGTAACTTTAATTTACAGACTTGTGTTGTCAAGAGAACGTGATCATATTGTAATGTTACTCAAGTTTTATGATTAATATATAATTTGAGGTTGTTGTTCATTCACCTTATTTGAAGTAGCTCAACAGCATTCGCTAGTGGCTAAGGGCCCAACCTCTGGTGGATTAAACTGCTTCTTTGTGTTATACATTTCCGATTCTTGCAAGTGTGATTGGTTTTCTAATTTTCCCGTTTTCTGTGATTTTATCTTATTCTCTATTTATTGCTTTCATGTATTAAAGTAGTGCATTTTCTTTATATGTTTTACAGCATTATCATTTGATCTAATTTACGCTTATTCCAGATTGCATTATTTAGATAGTGATCCATATTGATTTGATCAGCTGTAAGAGTTTGGTTATCATTATTGAACTCTTCGATTGATATCATTGCTATTTGGATTGCTTATTGGAGATTGAGTATGAGTTATTTCTTATTTGGAATTGAATCAGCTAAGAAGAGATGAGTTATTGCTACTGCACTCTCAGCTGATGCTATTGTTAATTGAATTTCTTGTGTGAGAATTGATTACAATTTCAGTAGAGGATTGAGCCTTGAAGCGTATATGTTATATTTCCTTTAATGATTGCAATTTGAGTTTATTAGATGCATCTGTTTACTCTTGTATCAAAAATCTATACTTCATTTTAAGAAACATTACTCTCTGGATTTATAGCTTGCACATATTGTGTACACTCTTGAAACAAAAAGACTTACCCAGGCTGAAAATTATTGTGAGGCAATTAGGAGTTTTAAATGACACCTTTTAGCACCCAACAAATATGGTCTAAAAGCCTACATTGATGTTGTAGTGGCGATTCCTCAAGATGCATATCAACAAAAGGAATATAAGAAGGAAATGGCCCAGGGTGAAGCAGTTGATCGTGGATGGAGTCTGGGATGATATAATCTGGCAAAGAAACTTCCAAACAAATGTGGGATTATCTCTCCATGTTATACCAGGGTACTTTTGAGCAATGAAAGATGTACCTAGAGGAGAAGTTGGGAATCATCTGGATGCAGAAATGGGAAGGCATAGACCCCTACCTTACTAGTGCAATTGGCACTCAATAACATCTCAGAGGATTGGCAGGTTTTTGTCCAAAGAATATTGAGCAGAGATAGGCTAACAGACTGGGATAGAACGTGGGTTGATTTGTAGCAAGAGGAATTGAGGCAAACTCCATTAAAGAGCTCCATTAGTGGCAGAAACAGAGGATCGAAGATGGTGAAGGAGGAGGATAATGTGGCCCTCACATCTAAGGGTCCCATTTAGCGATAGGGGGAGAAAAGGAAGAAGAAGGAATCACAGTAAGGTTAAGCGCTTCAGGTGTGGTGAGATCATTCACTACAGTACCTAGTGTCCTCTTAGGAAGAAGGACAAGGAGGAGAAGCATGACCAACAGGTAGCTTCAATAGAGATCGATAGGCTTTCCTCCAAGTTGGAGAAAGATTTAACAATGTTTGTTGATATACATCCAAGAGTGAGGTGGGGTGATTTAGTGTTGTAGTCCCATTGCACTACACATGGGTAGGATTCTTGAGGAATCCACCATCTGGATCAATACCTTGCTATGGGGGCCCACAATATTCAGTAGCAGGATGGATCAGTGGAAGTTGATGTAGTTAGAGACCGGGTGACAGTTGCAGAGACTAGTAGCAGTCAGATGTTGGGGAGTGTAGTGCAGAGTTGGCATTAGTGCAGTTGGCACAGTGCAGAGTCAACAACAACGCAAATCCTTCAGTGGCATTGCATATGCTAGTAGCAGTCACAAAATAGGGAAACAGAGGCATCATACTGAACACAATTGATTCAGTATTTTGGATGCTTTTCAGTTGCAGATATTGCAGTTGCAGGAACAACAAGTGAGAGAGAGTTGTAGTGCAGATACAGTGTTGGCAGCAATATGGAAGTATAAGCAGTATCAAAAATGTAGCATACATAAGAGTTGTGTAGTAGTTGGTGGGTAGTAGCAGCCAGACATCAGTAGTGTGACAGGAGATGATGCAGAGACATGGTGTTGTGGTAGGGAGTGAAACATTAGATCACATTCATCGCTAAGAGAGAGTGTTATTTTTTGCAGCATTGGATGTGTTCTAGCTATGAAATTCGGCAAAGATCCTAGAATATATGAGATCTCCAAAACCTAGAAATCGTTTATGGAAATTCCGCCTAAAAGTGTCTCAATTAGATTATTAACCATTTTTTAAATATTTTCTATGTCTAAACTTAGGGAATATGGTCAATTAATCAATATTAATTGAGATAAGGTGAGAATCATCTAGAAACTCACACAGATCGTTCCAAAAATGATCCTAGCCATCGATTATTTTTTAATCTTGTTTATTGGTGCTCCAACAGAGGATTATAAGAGGAGATCAATGTGGTGATGGAGAAGATATCTAAGAGCACCAAAAGTTTGATTTCTTGGCAGATCAATTTCCAAAGTAGCAACAGTCAGTTGTCAGAGAGAGAAAGAGATTGAAGCAGTGTGTGAGGGGAAGAGATAGTGAGGTTGGAGGAAGTATTCCAAATCTAGTGAGTGCATTTGAAGAGAGGCAGAAGAGCGACAGAGAAGCTGACACAAGGGACTTTGCATAGCTTCTAAAGGCCAGTTCGGTTTGCTAAAAGGGAAAAATGTCTTCAGTTCTAGAGGTCAGGAAGGAGTCCTAGAGTGTTGGAGAAGAATTTTCCTAGCCAACAGAAGGCATAACGACTTCATAAGAGACCAGTCAAAGGCTTGACATCAAGAAGCCTACGAAGTGCAACTTAGAGACTAACGCAAAGGGTTAGAGGGCCAAGTTTTTTGAAGGTAGGTTGTGTCGGGGTTTTCCTATGGGGTGAGGAAATTCCTCACTATATTTTTTCCAGTATTTTTCTATGTAGGATTAACAAATTTCGGCATCCAATTATACTCAGAATTTCTCACTGCATCATAATAATAAAACCCTTAACTGTTGCACTAGTTTTCCGAAGTTTGGTTTTTCCAGGGACCTTTATCCAAAAATAATTTTGTAATATTTTATGTGTGTGTGCTAACATTTCTCACCTTCCAGTTTTTTATTTTTTCGCAGAATTTTATTTGTGAAAGTTGTAGTGTGTTTGTTTCGATATTTGTTGTAGTAAATAAATTGTTTAATTAATTAACAATTAGGAGAAATAATACCACTTCTTGCGATAGGATTCCGATATTGGAATTTTCACATGGTATCAAAGTGCAGTTTATCAACCGAAGAGCTTAAAGGCGAAAAGAAGGAATTTCATTGCTCAGTGCTGGCAGTAGGCCAAAATTCCCTGGGGTAGCACAACCTTTTTTCCAGAAGTCCGAGTTGCTTGAGGAAGTTCAATTTTTTTGAGAGAGGGGCATAAAAATTTGATCCTTCTAGATCAAGTGATTCCAGAGGCTGAGGGAGCAACTCAATCATTTCGTAGGTCAGATCTCTAGTTGGACGTAGAGGGTTTTGTAGTAGTATGCTGAAGCAAAACCAATGTTGGGGTTGAAGAGAGAAGAGCATGCAAAGAGGGAAAATTTTCCTCAAGGAACTTCTACTCTCAATAAGTTCGATTTGCCTTGCAGATCGACAGTAGTTTTGAGTCGATATTGTCACTCCATAAGGGAGTGTGAGCAACAGAGCAATAACCGAGCAAAAGGACATAGGAAGTTTTTGACAGTTTATTGAGATGGCGACTACTAGGCTTTGTGATCAGGATATGTTGGATGGAGCTTCCAACTATGTCATATGGAAGGCTACGATGTCCTTCCTTCTAGATGTATATGGCATGAAATCCTACATTGATGTTTTAGTGGTGGTTCCTTAGGATGTAGGTCAACAGAAGGAATGTAAGAAGGAAATGGGGCAGGTGAAGCGATTGATCCTAGATGGAGTCCGAGATCATATAGTTTCACATATATCTAGCAAATATATTGCCAAACATATGTGGGATGCTCTCTCCACATGATACCAAGATACTTCTAAGCAACGAAAGATGTACTTAGAGGAGAATTTGAGACTCATATATATGCAAAATGGGGAAGGCATAGACCGCTACCTTACAAGAATTCAGGAGGTCTTAGACCAACTGTCAACTATTGAGGAAACACCTCAATCCACAGAGACAATGTGATTGGTGCTCATTAATGTCTCAAAGGATTGGAAGGTTTTTGTCCAAAGCATATTGGGCAGAGATAAGATACCAGACTAGGATAGAATGTGGGCTGATTTGCAGGAGGAGGAATTGAGGCAAGCTCTGTTAAAGAGTTCCATCAATGGTAGCAATAACGAAAGATCGAATATGGTGAAGGAGGAGCAGAATGTGGCCTAAGAATCTAAGGGTCCCAGTTGGGGGAAGGGGGAAGAAGAGGAAGAAGAAGAAGGACTTGTCAAAGTTCAAGTGCTTCAGGTGTGGTGAGCTTGGTGACTATAGTACCCAGTGTCCTCTAAGGAAGAAGGACAAGGAGGAGAAGCATGACCAATAGGAAGCTTCAAGATTGATATAATTTCCTCCAAGTTGGAGGAAGACTTCACAATGTTTGCTGATATGCCTCTCAGAGCGAGGCGGGGTGACTCGTTGTTGTAGCCCCAATGTGCTACATATGGGAAGGATCCTTGAGGAATCCACCTCCTGGATCAAAACCTTACTACGAGGGCCCACAATATTTAGTAGCGAGATGAATCAGTAGCAGTTGATGTAGTCAGAGACTGGGTGACAATTATAGAGAATAATAGCAATCAAATGTTGGGGAGTGCAGTGCAGAGTTGGCAGCAGTGTAGTTGGCACAATGCAGAGTCACCAACACTGCAAATCTTTCAGTGACATTGCAGATGATAGTAGTAGTCAGACACACGAGACACAAATGAATCATAATGAACACAGTTGATTCAGTATTTTGGATGCTTTTCAGTTGAAGATGTTGCAATTGCAGCAACAACAAATTAGAGGGAGTTGCAGTGTTGGCAGCAATATGGCAATGTTAGTAGCAACATAGATGCAATGTATATTAGATTTGTGCAATGGTTGGTGGGAAACTATAGCAAGAGATCAGCATCATGACAAAAAATGATGTAGAGACAAGACATTGTGGTAGGATTTCAACACTAGAACACATTCCTCGCTAAGAGGGAGTGTCAATTTTTGTAGCATCATACATGTTCTAGCCACAAATTTGGTGGAGAGGCTAGAATACATGAGATCTCCAAAACCCAAAAATCATTTCTCGAAATTCCGCTTAGAGTGTCTCAATTAGATTATTAACCATTTTTAAAATATTTTCTAAGTTTAAACTTAGGGAATATGGTTAATTAATCAATATTAATTGAGATAAGGCGAGGATCATCTAGAAACTCACACAGATCGATCCAAAAATTATCCTAGCCATCGATTATGTTTTAATATTGGTCGTTGGTTCTCCAATAGAGGATTATAAAAGGAGATTGATGTGGTGATAGACAATATAGCTGAGAGCACGAGAACTACAATTTCTTGGCAGATCGATTAACAACAGTCATTTGTCGGAGAGAGAAAGAGATTGAAGCAATGTGTGAGGGGCAGAGGCAGTGAGGTTGGACGAAGTATTCCATATCCAGTGAGTGCATTTGCAGAGAGGCAAAAGAATCACAAAGAAGTTGATGCAGTAGCTTCTAGAGGCAAGTTCGATTTACTGAGAGCGAAAGACGTCTTCAGTTCCAAAGGTCGGGAAGGAATCCTAGAGTGTTGGAGAATAATTTTCCTAGCCAATAGAAGGAAGAACGAATTCATCAGAGTCTAGTCATAGGCTTGAATTCAAGTAGACTACGCAGTTGAGCACAAAGGCTGATGCAAAGGGTTAGAGGGCCGAATTTTCTAAAGGTAGGTTGTGCCGGGGTTTTCCTGTGTGATGAGGAAGTTCCTCACTATATTTTTGCCAGTATTTCTCTCTTTAGTATTGCCATATTTCTGCATCCAGTTATACTTAGAATTTCTCACTGCTGCATAATAATAAAACCCTTAGTTGCTTCACTAGTTTTCCCAAGTTTAGTTTTTTCGGGGAATTTTGTCAAAAAATAATTGTATTATATTTTATGTGTGCGCTAGCATTTCTTAGCTTCCAACATTTTATTTTTCCGCATAATTTTATTTGTGAAGGTTGAAGTGTGTTTGTCTCAATATTTGTTGTAGCAAATAAATTGTTAAATTAATTTAAAATTATGAGAAATAATACCAGTGTTGCAATAGGATTCCAGTATTGGAATTTTCACATAGTCACTATTTATGTAATTTCAAATATTTTTTAAATCATGTTGAACCATTCTCTAAAATTTCAAGTAACTATGTGAATCCCATCAACTATAATTTGTTTCAAAAAAAAGACAACTTTCAACGTGATGAGTTGGACTAAAAGAGGACCGTATAAATAATAAAAACAAGTTTGAACCAATTTTTAAATAGGGAATTGTAAGGATTCTAATATTTCAAGAAATAATAATAATAAACAAAGCATGCATTTTGAAGAAATTCATAATCTTTTGATAAGTAAGAAGGATGGAGGTCTCTCACTTGCACCATAACACCTGAAAATCCCAAAACCCTTTGCATTCAAATTCAAGTATGAATGTATTGAACCCATCATAGCCTTGGTAGCCACATATTTGAGATTTCCATTTCCAACCATAGAATAAATCCATATCTAATAAAACTAATAAATAGGTTCATTTTATAAAAATAAAAATTCTATCACCAACATACTGACACTAAATAAACTCCATAAAAACTCTCAAAACCAAACATAAAATTGTTATTTAACCCAAACAAACAAGAAAATTCATTTATATTATTTCTATTCCAGACAAGTAAAAACCTCTTAATTTAATTATTTTATCCCCATAAGTTAGTGTTTTATATAGTGTACTAATGGCCCATGGATGTGGGCATGTTGTTTGAATCTCAATCAGCTTTAGGATTTATTGTTGATACTTTAGGATTAAATGTGCAAAGTGCAAGATTGCATAATGTGAGTGGAGACAAAGAAAATATTTTTCTAACAAGTTCAAAGACCCACTAGTATGGGTGATTCTATAGTTATCTTGAAGTCTCGATACTATGGGGCATTTTGTGCTTATCATGGAGTCTCATATTAGTTTCTTAGTATTGTGAGTGCTACATAGTGTGACGCTTATTGAAATGTATTCAGTCCGTTAATGTTTGATTAAGTATATGAGGTATCTAGACCCGACCTCCAAGATTAAAACACTTTTCTAAGACCGACATCATATTCTACTCATCAATATCTTTCCAATGATATAAATTCCATCTAATTTTGAGATCTAAACACAAAGTTATTCTCATTTGAAAATATTCCCTCCAAGCACATGTCAACATCTAGACCATTGCCACAGGGAAGACAAAAGGCAATCCTTTTACCCATATTTCATGATCATACAATGCGATGTAAGCTAACATGTGGCTGACATGTGGAAACATTTTTCCATGTCATATTGCCATGTTAGCACTTACCATGCGAAAATGTCATGATAAGATCTACCACACCAACATGCAACATCAAGACTTTTCAAATTTTGATAGTATTGGGAGGAAAGTCCAATAGCGTAGCCCCAACCTCCCAATTCCTGACATCTAATACCACAACAACTAATAATATAATGCATCACAGACATTAGAGGGAAAACAAGTCTATGATAGTTAATAATAATTTTGGGGTCCATTATAATTATGAGGGAAATATCAGTCGAGAGGTCTCATTCCGATGATACCAGTGTTCCAATGCATAATCTCCAAAAGACCAACACTAGACAAAAACGTCCTAGTAAATCATCAAACTTGTTGGGTTCTGTTAGTTTCAAGGATTCTTTCACAACATGGTCCCCAAGTATCTTGTCTGCCAAATGTCAATAGATAATAAATAGTTTGGATATTAGTATTGAGGGGTTTGTGATGTTATATTGATGAAATACACAACAAGAGGGGCCTGATAGCGCTTGACATCCTGATATACGATAGCCTAAAGGCCTAAAAACATCTATAGGCTAGCTCTTGGTCATGAATCATATTGAGCCATGTGACTAGGGGCTAAAGCTAAGGAATTTTGTCCCCAAATTTCTAAAACATCAATCCCTGAAATTTCCAAGGAAAAATAGGCTTCCAAAATAGAGCTCCTTAGCTTGTTTCGAGGATTGAAAATGAATGTAACATGGCAAATATATTCCAAGAAGGATTCTAAAGATACATAAGTCTTTACCATCTTATAAAGGCATCCAAAACCACTAACCACAACTAATCTACTTCTTAAAGAAGACAAGAGATGACCCATGGCCAAACCACTGCTTTACCAAACCAAGTGAGGTTCTTCTCACTCCTTTGGGAGTGCAACTTCACATGTGAAATCCAAAACTTAAAAACAAATAGAACAACATCCTAGCTTATCTCTAGAGAACAATATCCCCTTAAGCAGATAAGAACCTTCATCTCTTCTCATGAAGGCGAGGATACATTCACAATTATTCTATCCCACAACGAGCTTGGAAGTACAAGAAGAGCCTTAGGCTCAAATCAACTTATGCATCATAATTCACAAACCATAAATGTCATATCCATGATAGGAAACATGCCTCAAGGAATCCATATATATATACCAATTCATTCACATGAAATATAATAGCTAGTAATCAAGCGCAATGAAAATTTATCTATCTCATCATTACAACATACTTAGTAAATCATCACAACAAATTTCAGCTCATCATCACAAACATAAACAGTAATCCAACATAGCTTGAATCATGAAACATTAAACAATAATTTCAATTCATTAGTATTGAAATGGATACACGTATCTATTGCACTTAAGCTTGTTGAAAATTGAAGAAAGGAGAGCCACTCTCCACCCAACCATAGGCTTAGCTACAATATAATATTTCTTACAACTATCCGTCTATGAGATAGATCCAATGCATTAAGGGGAAATTTCTCTTGGGGATCTAAAGAATTCAAAATCAAGGTGGAAGACATGAAGGTCACTCTCCTTAACATACATGAATCAATATTTTTCTCTTTGATTACTGAGTTAGGGCCTAATAACACAACAAAGTATGGTCGTCATGGGTCTACACAACATCGAAAATGATACCTTCACTCATTTAATAGTGCTTTATGCTTTTCCTTTTTCCTAGTGCCTTACATACTTGAATAAACCAACCACCTGGAATTTCCTTGTGGCCTTGTGACTCAAGTTGAAGGCTTCCTCACTAATTTCCTTAGTCAATTTATTTAAAATCACAAACTCCACATATGCCTATTGTAACTCAATAAAAGAAACAATTTTTTGATGTTTGATGAAAAAGAACAATATTTTGATATTTGATGGAAAAAAAAAAAACAAAATTTTTAATATTTAATGAAATCCGGTAATAACATCTATAAATTTTAAATTTTAATAATATAATTTTCAAATTTAATAACTTTTTCTTGTTATATATATATATATAGAATGCATACATAATGTCATTCAAATTGACATGATTACGACAAAATAAAATAAAATTAAAACTTCAAAACATATCTTAGATATGATCATATTTTTAATCGATCTATTAATGTAACACTACACTTAGAATCAGAACCAAAGACTGGGAAAAAAAGGAAGTAAATGTTGATGAAACGTTAACAAATTGTAAAGTGAGAGTCACAGGCAGATAACATGACAAAGAACAAGCCCCAAGGGTTAGCTCAACTAGTTGAGTACCTGTTGTTGAGTGCCTCGCTGATTGGGAGGTCACAACGTCAATTTTCCTCAATGCCCTTGGGGTTATGCCCTGATAGTCTGCTAATGGGATTTGATTCTCTTCGGGGTTGATCTTCTCAGATTTTCCTATTTGAAAAAAACATAACAAAGAAGCATTAAGTTGACGAGAACATTAAAAATTATTTAAAAACTAATAAAAAAATGAAAGTTATTTTAAAATTAAGTTGACATAACATTAAATTTTTTTAAAACTAATAAAAAAATAAAAGTTATTTTAAAATTAAGTAAAAATATTTCTAAGATATGAATGTATTATCATATTTTAGATGGGTGGGTAGGGCATCCAGGACTACAAGAAATTTAACTTAGCCTTATTATCCATAAATTTAAGGCGGGTCTTTAATGGAAAGGGTCTATGGCAAGACATATTTTTTGGAAAATATTTTTACTAATCAAATATGGGTGAATGGATTACAGCTGGGGCACCATCAAATTATTAAGCATCTCTCATTTGGCGTAGCTTGATGATTGATAACCCCTGGTTATGTGGTAACCTATGCTGATAGGTGGGTGACGTGGAAAATATTCGCATAGTCTTGGACACAATCAAGGGATTGCTAGGAAACCATATCCTTTCTACTCCTATCATACAAATGCTCAACCTATGGGTTTTCGTACTCTAGTCAACCTTTGTGATGGCTTCCTTTCTCTTTTCTCTTCAACTATATGGCCTCATGCATAGGAGATTGGCCTTCTAGAGAATCTTGAAGTTGAATGGGAATGTTATCGCAATCAACTGATTGAGGTTGCAATCTCTCTATCCCAAAAACATGACAGGCTCATATTGGGCAGACATGCTGCTACAAGGTGTATTTCTGCTAAAGAATTCTACTCATATATATCAATGAATAATCAACCAAACCCCTCTATGCAATGGATTGCTCAAATGTGGAAATGGGAGGTTTCTCTCAAGATCAATTGCTTCACGTGGTTGACTATTCATAATTGAATCCTTACTTGGGAAAACCTTATGAAGAGGGGCTTTCAGGGGCTAGGGAGATGCCCACTCTAGGGGTTGGATTTAGAAGATTGCATACATATTTTTTTAAATTGTCCCTTTGCGGAAGCTATATAGGAGGAAGTTTCAAGGCTACTAAAGGTTAATGTTTAGGTGTACCACTCTTCAATATTTTATTGTCTCATTTCCTAGACAACAAGACAAAAATATTTTAGACCAGTGCCACTGTATGTTCTTTGGGGGATTTGGCGCTCCAAGAATGGTTGTATTTTCTAGGACAACCTCTAGATGTTAAGATATCCAGCCTCATGATTGTTGTATACTTCTAGGAGATATGTCCCTAGTATCCCAAGGCACATTCTTTCTCTATATCCTATGTTGACTTGGGGGATTTGTTTTCTGTAGGGTATTTTGATGGGGCCTCTTCCAGAGGATTGCGTGGGTGCAGAGTCCTCATTAGGATATTCCCATCCCAAGCCACTGACCTTTAATGTCGTGAGAGAGTTTGAATCTCCGACACGTCTGTCATAACATTCGTAAAAAGTGGAATACACTTTGGCTGCTTGAAATCACCGCAACTACTTTTCCTCATACACGTGAAAAAAGATGGAGTTTAATTACATCCTAGTGCCTACTCTCAAGTAGAAATTATCTTTTATTGTACTGAAGGTAAGAATACGTGGCAGTACATCAATTTTGTTTGTTAAAGTGAAATTGACTATGACACAAGGAGAAAGTGGAATACAACTTGGCTATTGAAAACCATTGCAACGACTCTTCACACACATGAAAAATGCAGGTTGAGATTATTATATTTGCGCTGACAGGATATAACGTATTCAGTTTTTCATTGACTTGTTATTAGTTTTTCTTTGACTAAAAAAATTTAAAATCTATCCAAAGTTTAACATTATGAAATTAAATTTATTTCTATTTATCTCAAATATGATTGGTTAAAATGTCCCCCCTCTTATTGTGTAATGATGACAAGAAATGAGTTTTTTGTACTCTATTATTAATTACTATGTACTATATCACTAATTACTATGTACAATAAATATAAATAATTTGAAAAATAACATTATATTTTAATTACTAAGTACCATTGGTGTAAAGTATTGAATAGACAATTTTATGGTTTTATTTTTAATTTACAAAAAAAAAAAATGGAAAATATAAATTTGAAAATAAATGTCAAAATAACATGTGTCAATTTGTACAACTTTCATTATATCAATTCTATATTCTAATGACATGACATGTGTACTATAATATGAGCCATTATATAAAAAAATTTTCATCATTCAATATTAAATAAATAATTATTAACTTGTTATCATTCTCTTCAATGTTATATATATATATATATATATATATATATATATATATATATAGATATATATATTATATATATATATATTTTCAGAAGAAAAAGCGTAATATATTCATATAAGGTGGTCTTACATAGTGCAAATGCACGAAGCATATGCCGAATCATTCATATAAGAGGATAACATAGAGCAAATGCAAGAAGCATATGCAGAAACGTGGACCAAGCCACATGCAAATATGCAAACACAGATCCCAAATAAGGCCCCGAAAGGCCAGATATTGCCCCCAGACAAGGCAAACCATCTAAATGGTGCAGAAGAGGCACCAAGAAACCAAGCATACAAGCAGTAGAAGAAAGAGCAACATGATCTGTCCGCTCAAAGAGGAAGGAGAGGCACGAAACAAGGAGAGGGAGTAGCAACAAAAGCCACTCCTTCCCCGCCCCCTCAAACTCTCCACCTGAAAAAGACGAGAAACAGAGAAAGGAAACGCTGCCACAAACATCCGTAGCTGTCAGCAGAAAAGACCAACGGAGACATCCATTAGAAGCGGCACGAAACAGGGCAGAAGCTTCCCTATTCCCTCAACGCTCCAAAGGATATGCCTTGGCTAGAAAACAAACTAGATTGCATCCGAGAAGGAGAAGTCCCACCGGAGCATAGGCGATCACCGGGGGTAGAGGCGGTAGGGGAAGCCACCTCGCCCCCGCTTAGAGAAACTAAAGACCAGAAGCTGAACAGCGGAGACGTCGGTAAGGCCTCGCTACTGTGCCCCTACGTCGCTCCTGAACGCCCTCCTGCGTTCAAACTCCTGCTTCCCCGCTGCATGCCGCTCCTGCGCTTCTGATCGCACCTCCCCTCCCCGCCGCTTCAAGGCTTCTGATGCACCCCCCCTCCTCGCTGCTCCAAGCTGCAAATGGCTTGGCGGTTCGGCTCCTACTCTTCCACTCCAGCTCGCACCTCAGGTCCGCTCCTATTCCTCCACTGCACACCTCAGAAGACCCCTGCAAACAATCCCCTGAAACGGGCTTCCCGGCTCCTGCTCTTCCGCTCCAGCTCGCACCTCCGTTCCGCTCCTGCTCCTCCTAATCTTCCGCTCCAGCTCGAGCCCCTGAAACCCCTTGCAAACGGCTCGGCGGTTCGGCTCCTATTCTTCCGCTCCAGCACGCACCTCCGGTCCGCTCCTGCTCCTCCTAATCTTCCGCTCCAGCTCGACCCCCTGAAACCCCCTGCAAACGGCTCAGCAGTTCGGCTCCTAATCTTCCGCTCCAGCTCGACCCCCTAAAACCCCCTGCAAACGGCTCGACGGTTCTTCATCAAACAAGATACTTATGCATATGAAACCATATATATATATATATATATATATAACTAACCTTTATCTACCAAAAAAAATGTTTAATTATATTAAAAAAATTATTAAAAAAAGGTTAAACAAATATTCATATAACTCATTTTGCAATTTTATTACTGTTTGGAGTACATACAACACATCATGACATTAAAATATTTTATTAAACTAAGCGGCAAAGAACGCTAGCTATGCGACCTTATTTACATCAGAGTGCCCACTATCAAGTCTGCATTATATTTTATTCCATCCGAAATACGAATACGTAACAAGTCTGGATTATATTTTATTGCATCCGAGATTCGAATACGTAACAATATTACTTTTTTTTTATATTTTTCATTTTCCTTGATAAAGGTTTATTAAATGAAATAAAAATAGTTATATTGAAAAATTTAACTATCTTTAAAATTTTAAAATATATAACTTTTGTAAAAATTGTTAATTTAAAATTAAAAAATTTTGAAGGTTGAATTTAGAATATATTTTTCTTATGGATATAAGAATGAAGTTATGAACAGGAGATCAATTACCATAAATATATCTAGTAGATCTTAGAATAAAAGAGTTTTTTTGTATGGATATAACAATGAAGTTATGAACACGAGGTCAATTACAATAAATATATTTAGTAAATGTTAGTATAAAGGAGAAAAGAGAGTTGTATTTTATATTTTTTCCCTCCGAATAAAAATTGATATGTGATACTACCACTATTGTAAAATTAAAAATTGATATGTGATACTACAACTGTTATAAAATTAAGATTAGTTAGGAAGTGCGATCTCTTTTAAAGTTTTCTAAATTGTATTTTAAAGGAAAAAAAAATTTCTAATCTCAAAATTTTGATTTTTCATTGTTTTTTATTAATTTATATAAATTAAGTTTTATTAGATTTTGAAAAGTAAACATGGAAAAAATATGGAATAATAATTTATATTTTTTATATTTAAATGTTTTAAAATCAATTTATAATAAAAAAAATTAATATATATTATTATATATATATTTAGTAATTTTTGACATGTAGCATGGCAATCTTCATGGAATTCGCTAAGGAAGTGCATATCATTTAAAGTTTTCTAAATCCCATTTTAAATGAAAAAAAAAGAATTCTAATTTCTAAATTTTGCGATATTTTTGATTTTTCAGTGGTTTTTAAGTTAATTTATTATTTAAAAATAAGTTTTATTAGGAATAAATCTATAAAATATTAGAATAATAATAATAATATTTTTTTTCAATATTTTAATATAATATTTATTATAGGAATTTTCAATATAGATTATTAATATATAAGTATTTTTTTTATTATGATTAATGATATGGTAAAAGAGGGAACAAAAAAATTTAGCAACAACAAAGAACGACCCAAAAATGTGATGGAGCTTTAGTTAGAAGTGCGCAAAGATGTAATGGAGCCTCAACTAGAGTATAAGGAAATATTTAATTCTTGTAGATTAATCATGGAGCATTGTTGCTTTTGTGCAGCCTTATTTTAATCAATCGGATGGATTGGATGTGCATGTAATCTAGCAAAACTTTGGCCAAAATCAATGTGATGGAGCTTTAGCTAGAACTACGCAAAGATGTAATGGAGCTTCAACTAGAGTGTAAGGAAATATTTAATTCTTGTAGATTAATCATGGAGCAATGTTGCTTTTGTGCAGCCTTATTTTAATCAGTTTGATGGATAGGATGTGCATGTAATCTAGCAAAACTTTGGCCAAAATCAATGCCATTGGTGTTGGTTTTACCCCAAAATGGGAAATTATGGGGATTTGGACGGTGACTTGAAGCATTCAAGGATTGATAATTTTATTAGCAAGCCCAAGCCTGAAATCACAAATGGTGTGCTTGGAATTTCAAGGGCACTACCTAGAAATTGGTTGGTGAATTCAAGATTGTTTACTTTAGAAGATAACTCCTAATCCAAAAAAAAATTATGTAATCACATTCACCATAGTTGAGCTGTGCTATCCATTTGGCTTAATTTTTTTTTTTCTTCTGAAAGCACTTTTATATTATCATGGTTCCCATATTTACAAAACTTAGAACCTATAAGTTCAGAACTAGCACAGAAATGAACTAACAAATTTTTTTATGAGCCGACATTATTTAAATGTTTTGTGTAGTTATTTTTATTTTTATTTTTAATTTGGCAGACATGAGAAATATTTCAACTTTGATGGAGGATAGACTTCCTTACACATCATACTGGGCCGTAGAATGAGCCTCTCGGCTCAATGAGAAAATGATTAACTAAATTATATTGTTTTTTCCTGAAAGAGTGTCTCTCTTTCCACCTCTGGAAGAGTGTCACTCTACTCCAGTTCCACCTCCTCTATTGTCATTCTCATTCCTCTTGCTCCGAAACTGGACTGTACTGAAGGAATTGACAATGACATATTTCTAAATACAGAAAATATCTTCTTCAATTTCCATCTCCTATGTTGTCATTCTCATTCCTCTTGCTCTGAAACTGGACTGTACTGAAGGAACTGACAATGACATCTTTCTGAATATATAAAATATCTTCTTCAATCCTAGTAGCAGAATAACTCTGCTCATTAGTCGTTAAAATCTAGCCGATGGAGTTCTCTTCAGAGATTTGTATGCCCCTTCCCATTTGTAATGTCTTTGAGTGATTTTAGATATATGTCATCTACAAACAATTTTGTTGCACTCATAGAAACGATTAACAATTCTTGCATTGCACTGAGTGACAAGATAATCTTCCCAAACCTTTTGTTCCTTTAATATACTCTATACTTTTAAAAACAGTTACTAATTTAATTAATAAATTAAACTTTAAAAGCAGTTACTAGTTTAATTAATAAGTTAAACTTAAGCAATACATATACCTATTAATTTAATTAATAAGTTAAAATTATGTTCCGACCGATAAAGATGCAAAAGACCAAAAACAACGATGCAGTGTAAACACTCCAATGTTCAAACTACAAAATAAAGCACAGGTAAGCTATAAAGCTATAGACTTGACAGCTTTGCGAATGGAAAAAGACGTTCACATAACGTCAAATTCAGTTACCAACCATGCAGTACAGATGGAGCACCTTTCAAATTAATATGATCCCTCTTTTATTATTTCAAATTGAAATTACGAGCTTTAGAAACCATTACAAATTGGTATTAACGCCACAGAGATTTAGTATAAATCTGCAATGGCTTCGGCCTCAAATGCTTGGACGAATGGGGCATCCCGCAGATATCGTCCATAAATTGGCGTCTGTGTTGATAAAAAGGCCAGCCAAAAGCATTCTTGGCCGCATGAAGATGGTGATTTACTTCAACAGAGAGGTAGCGTCCTTGAAACATCTGGTTACCAGCATCACGCCAATCGTCCATGAGATCTCCGAAATCCCACTTTTATATGCTTCCCATTTCCCCGAGGAGGGGATTATAAATCGCGGCAACAAATAAATCTTATGTTATTGGGCTGTATTGAGCAGTGGTTTTGGCAAAATCGAACTGTAGGCATCAGCTTTGGAATTTCAAATCTCCTATGTTCGTCAAATGAAATTTTGATGACGTTTTAGCATTTTTCATGCCTTTTTTTTACGTTCTACCTAAATTTGTGAGTGTCGACCTTCACTTATCTAAAAACTCTCTTTGAACTACTCCTGCATCTCAGCATTCTTTAATCTCCCTCTTAGAATGCTTTGTTTCTTCCTAAGTTAACATTTGTGTTTCCCTGAGCATACTTTTAAGATTTTATAAAGCTTTTTAGCCTTTGGTAGTAAATAGTTTTGATTATATACATAAATTTTGACATGTGAAAAAAACTAAAGAAAGTCATATAGTTAAAATGATGAGGATCGATAGAGTTATTTTTTTTAACTATCAATAATTTAACTATTATCCATTTTTATAATTTATTTAAATCTAATAATCTACTAAATATGAATTTATTAAACATATAATTACATGTTTAACTATTTCTTTATAGCTTATTTTCACCAAATATTTTATTTACAGATGAGCACACACATCTTTATTTACCTACTGCATATTTTATGTACTAAATTCCCACCAAGATCTATTTATTTATACCAAGATAACTTTAATCCCTATAAGTTCACTTTCAACCATCTATAAACTATTGAATAATAAATCTACTGATGATAGCTAAATATTTTTTAAAATATTTGTATATTCTTTCAACTAATTTGATATCCATTATACATATTTAGAATACATTATTCCTAAAACCATGAAGCCAAAAAATGTCTAAACTAAACAAACTCTGCAATCTATGAGGTAATCAACTTAGCATCTACATATGAACATTGTTAACTAAGTATTTTCATAATATCCTAAATATGAGCCTAGTGTCCTCAACATAAAAAATTGAATTCACATTACTTTCCACAACATAGACGAAATATAAAACCCAACCAATTACACAAAGCAATTCTTCCTATTGAGCATTACGCTAGACAATACCATTACTTATTCTATTCATGTACTTAGTACCAGTTGCATCCTCTAAATACAACTATATTAGAAGTGGTTGACAACCTAAATAGATACACTATATAAAAATGAGCTTGTAACATCTTCCATAATTATTTTTATAGTAAAAGAAATTTCATTGAATAACTATATAATTATTTTATTTTAAATTCATTGCTATAAAAATAAGGTTGATTTCAAAGCCTTTAGTAAAAAACTCAAAAAACAAAATTAACCAAAATAAAGAAGGGCACTCAAAAAAACAAAAATAGTCAAAATCATGACGCTCAATTTTCAAGATGGTAATTGTAAGGTTTACTATGGAATAAATCACAAACTATTTTTCTAATATCGGACCTTAGAGAAATTCATTTTGACAAAGGCATAAATAATTTCAGAGAAAACAAATATAATAAGAAGAAAGAAAGAAAAAAAAAATTGAATTAGATTGAACCAGATTGAAGAAGGAAACTTACTTGGGACTTGCAAACTATTAAATCTTGCCGATTTTGATGTAAATGATGAAGGTAATTTCGGGAGAAAGCTCCAACATTTTTTTAGTTACCCATCCTTGCGTTTCAAGAAAATAACATGGTAGTGAATACAATTTTGAAGGAGTTTGAAGTCCACCTTCTGCTTACCCCTTCTGAGAGTTATTTTATTGTCAGTTCGCTTGGGAAGGTGAGTAGCAATGGTGGACCAACTGTTTCCCAATAGAGCATGAAGTTGAATAATGAACTTCCCCCTTGATATTTGGCCTCATATAGTTAGTCAATGCAATCTGCAAATCTTCCAAGCGGCATCTCACAAACCCATCTTTCTGTCGCAGAGCCCTCCAACTGCCATGACTGTGCTCCAGTATGTAAGTAACGAGCTTCTAATCTTCTTAGGGCGTCCAGGGGCCTTCTTGAACCCAACTTTTTTCGCAGCAGGCAACCTTACTACCTTACCCATTATTTCTAATTTGGTAAACTTTTGATAAACCGCCCGCCCCTTACTACCTTACCCATTATTTCTGATTTGGTAAACTTTTGATAAACCTCCCGCCCCTTTCTAACAGGCAAGTTGTCGAATCAAATGTTGCAACTACCCTTCACGTCACCAGTTGTTTCTTGGATGCTTTTATTTCTCTATTGCACTTCTTAGTCGAAGAAGGAAGATGGTGGGAATTGAACAAGAGGGAGAGTGTGGAACAGTTGAGGGAATCCTGAGGAATAAAGACAAGTCCCCTACCCCTTCTTAGTATTATACTCACCAAAACGCAAGCATAGTTTTAGTGTTTTGCAATCACCTACTAGTATACAGTTCGATGGCTGAATTCATATTCTTGACGTAGACTGGTTGGTCGATTCCTTGAAAGTAACACCTAAATTACAATCTAGTTGTTCTTAGTTTCTGAGGGCGAGATCTCGTTTCATAAAGTTCAAATCTACAAAAAGACTATAGCCAGATAATGTTTTATACACCTCAAATTTGTTTCATAAAGTTCAAATCTACAAAAAGACCATAGCTAGATAATCTTTTATACGCCTCAAATCTATGAAAGTGTGGGAGGCTCTAGCACCATGTGAGCATGCATTATATGAATTTTCCTTATGACCCTAGGCCTAGTCTTATTTTGTTGTTTTTAACTTAACACTAGTACTATAAATTTTGGTGTTTTAAACTCTGATGGGTACTTTAAATTTTGACAGGAAATATCCCAAATTAAACATCAAAATGACGGTTATTGATTGATGAGGCACGTCAAATTTGAAGGGTAAAAATTTACAGCAACTGTCAAATACATCTTAAAATAGGAAATACGTCCCGTGGGACGTCAAATTCTAGGCCTGGTAGGCATATACAGCCGCCGCTCAATTAAAACCTGATAACATAAGATTGCTATTTGATTTCAACTATCGGCACACGTGAAATCAGCTTCACTCATTTGCTTGCAGCCGCTATTTCGGGAGAAAATGGGCATGCCCCTCTGAAGAACCACCACCATTCCAGGAGAAAAAGGACCTGAAGTGCTCCTCGAAAGACCACTACATCCATATTTGCACAATTCACCGCAAGTAGCCAGAACTCAGCAAAGAGAACCCCAACTATCAAGTGCTTTTCATTTTTAATATCAACTAATGTCTTGTTTATGGTTTGGTTATTTATAACGGTTTTGTTTATCAAAATATTTACTTAAGTTTTTAATTCATAATTAATCATAGTTAACTATGGTCAACCATGTTTATTTTAGTGTTTACAATATTGATCTTTGAGTTATATACTTTGGGTTTATAATATTAGTCTGTTGGGTTTAATATTATTCACTTGGGTTCAAAATACCTTAGGGTTTGAGTATTAATCCCTTAAGTTTATTATTCTCTTGGGTTCATGGTCAACCATGGTCAATTATAGCCAACCAGGGTAAACCATTGTCAACCATGGTCAAATGTCATAACAAAGATTATTTCAATATGAAAATGAGCCATGTTCAATAACCATGGTCAAATTCGGTCAAAGATTGTCTCATGGTCTAACGTCACATTGTGACAACCATGGTCAATCTTGGTCCAACATCACATTTTGACACAGATTGTCTCAATATGAAAATCGACCATTGTCAATCATGGTCAACCATGGTGAACCAGGCTCCAATGTCACATTGTGAAAAAGATGCTCTGAATATGAAAATCGAACATGGTCAACCACTGTTCAATAGCACATTGTAACAAAAATTGTCTCAATATGAAAATCAACCATCATCATCCATGGTCGACCACGTTTGTTTTAGGATTTATAATATTTATTTAAGTGTTTATATAGCTTGAGTTTACGATATTAATCCCTTGGGTTTATAATATCAATCCCTTGAGTTTATTAATCGAAGGTTTCATATTCCGAGAGTATAATAATATTGATAGGGTTTATGATATTATTCATAAATCCCTTGAGTTTATAATCCATTGGATTTATAATATAAATTCATTGGGTTTATTAACCCCTTGGGTTTATAATATTAGTCCCTTGGGTTTAATAATATTCCCTTGGCTTTATAATCTCTTGGAGTTTTAGTATTAATCTCTTAGGTTCATAATCTCTTAGGGTTCTAGTATTAGTCCCTTGGGTTTATTAACAATCCCTTGGGCTTATAATATCAATCATGGTCAACCATGGTCAATCATAGCCAAACATGGTCAACCATGTTTATTTTAGTGTTTACAATATTTATCTTAGGGTTTATATACCTTGGGTTTATAATATGTCTCTTGGGTTTAATATTATTCGTTTGAGTTCATAATCATTTGGGGTTTCATATTATTCACTTGGGTTCAACCATCATTGTCAATCATGGTAAACCAGGGTCCAATGTCGCATTTCATATTGTGAGAAATATTCTCTCAATGTGAAAATCAATCATGGGCAACTATGGTCAACCATGGTCCAATAACGCATAGTGACAAAGATTGTCTCAATATGAAAATCAACCATCCTCATCCATGGTCAACCATCTTTATTTTAAAATTTATAATATTTATCTAAAAATTTATATGGTTTAGATTTACAATATTTATCTAAAGGTTTATTTTATTATTTATTTATTAATTATTTTTATATTATTTATTTTTAATTAATTTATTATATTAAATTTATGATATAATTGTTTATGTTGATTGTCCAGTGTTTCAAATACATTAATCAAAGACATAAATTGCTAAACTATATCGCAAACTATAATTTTAAGATATATAATATGGTCTGAGTGTCCTAAGTGAGGTCTTCATTATATGTGTTTAGTCGATTTAACAAGCGGCTTGGTATTTTGTCCTTTTTTATATATGCAGACCAAGTGGCTTGGTATTGAAATTAGAGGTTTATTTTATAATCCTGTGTAATAGTTATGTGTAAGTATTTAAGTTTCTAATAAATAAAAAATAAAAATAATTATTTAGATTCATCTAATTCTAGATTTATAGGCGGGAGAAGAATCAAATTCCTTGAAATGCGAATGTCAACTCTCTTTAGAATATAAAATTTGATGAAAAATTTAAGCCTCTAAAAATATTTTAAAAACATAATCATAAACCCTAAGTTAAATGGATCTACATTGAATAGTGTAAAAACAACTAAATATATTCTTCTTCTTTTTAATTCTTTAAAAGCATATCAGATCTCAGATCTTATATTTATAAAGGTTTTAAATAAGTGATCTTTCATTAGTTTTGTGTAATTTCAATTTGGTTGGTCATGTGAAGAACATGTGGAGCAAAAAGAGAAGCGGAGCGCTGCCATTTCTATTTCATAAATACCTTAACAAAGAAAATATTATATTAATAATTAATTGTTTTTGGTTAAAATTTATTTTATTTGTAATTTTCAAAAAAAATATTTATATATTAATTTATATAAATTTTTAATTCATATGATTTTATTTATATGAAATTGTAATATAAATCTGCAAGTCATGATTTATTTATATAAATTTGTAATTATAATATAGGATATTTTATATAGTAATTAAAATTTTAAATTATATAGCATAATTTGGCAGAGGATAAAATATTTGTTATTTTTTTATCAAAATTATAATCACACTCTGAAAAATTAATTAATAATAATGAAAATTAACATAATGCTCTATATCTCCAGATTTTCTTTCAGACCGAAAAAAGCATCATAATATTATATTGAGAGAATATAAGGCTCCAGATTGTACAAATTACAACGTTCAGGTGCTGTAGAATCTTGATTTTGAAAATATAACCTGTTGGCAAAAATATTCCAGAAAGAGCATCAGTGACAAACATAACCATGTAATATGCGACACATACAGGACCAGTTCAGATTTGAAAACAAATATAAAACCAAGATCAGAGTTACCGCTAGTCGTCCATATATCATGACATATTCATACATTAGAAGCAAAAGATAAGAAGGAAGGAAATGCCATAGAGAAATCAGCATCTAGGGATAGAGAAATCCTGGATGAGCCAGGAATTCTCGTCGAAAATAACTTTCATGGACCAGGACCCTGTCCCAAGACAGAGACTCTCCTTTGACAGGAAATCCGCTTGCTGATTTTGAGCACGGTAGATATGATGAATTGAGCTGTCTTTCATGAATCCCCAGTAGAACATGATCCTATCCAACCATCCTGCTAGGTGGGGGGATCCGATGTGACTCGATCCCGTGACATGATCAATCACTTTTTTGGTTTACCAAAAATAGAAATAGCCTGGATATCAAAAAAGATGCAAAAAGAAAGAAGCCCAGCAAGGGCCCGCACCTCGGCCAGGCTGTTGGAACCCCTGCCACCATTCCATGAAATAAAGTATTGCAAATTTCTGTCCATTATAATGTAAACCCCACATCCACAGATCTTATGTTGTTTGGCCCCATCGAAGAACGCCCTTGGAAATTCTGAGCAGATACCTACATCCTCTATTCTGGTGCCTTTCTTCATTTTGGGCTGCTTTTTTGGAATAGAATCATAGACAGAAATGATTTGCTGAAGGATAGAGCTAAGGGGGATATTTGATTCCTTGAAAATCTTGTTGCTCCTCCATTTCCAAACACACCAGAGGAAGATAATAAGCAAGGGTTTCCATGAGTCTCTTTTCGAACTCCACCAATCAAAAGCTGCCTAAGTAGAGACAAATGCAATGAGAGGGAAACCAAAAAGATTTTCCAAGTCCTGCCAAATTTGCATCGAAGAATGACATTGGAAAATGATGTGGAAATTGGACTCCTCGTGAGAAAAACACATCACGCATCTACTTGGCCCGTGCCAATTCCTTTTTCTTAGATTCTCCCATGTCAAATTTTTGTTGTGGAAAACAAGCCATGAGAAAAAAAGTAATTTCAAAGGGAAGCCTGTCTTCCACAAGATCGGAGGAAAAATCGGACTAACACGATGGGACCTTGGGCCAATCAGATCAACATAGATGTCTTTTACTTGAACCACCATGTTTGCATTTGGAACCGACCAAATCAGATAGTCTTCTACCCCTGAACGATGAAAGCCACAACCTTTAAGAGATACCATGACGGATTTCCAAAGCTCAGCCAGCGAAGCCGACATGCCGAGATCGTTAGCCTCTTTCCAAAGGGGAAAAGGACCTTGCCAAGTTCAAATGAGCTTATCCCAAGTAAAAATACCAACTCTGTGTAGAAAATTAAGAAGTTCCTCAAGAATGGAAATACCTTCCCGTCCACCCATGACGGGGTCCATGCCAATAAGAATTATGTTGCTGGATTGTAATTTCCACTTCAAATGCTTTAGAAAATATTGCTCTATTTTTTGAAAACTGAGCCAAATAGTCGAGCCATATTTTGTTCCAATCCTACCTTTCCTGTACCAGAATTCTATATCCCTTCCTTTCATATATTTCTTTTTGATGGTGTCGCTCCATGGTCCTTTCCTGAAAATCCCCCTCCATAAAGACTTACAAAGGAGAGCTTTACCAAAGACCCTCAGGTCCAGTAATCCCCAACCCCCTGAGCACTTGGGCGAAGCTATTTTTTCCAACCTAGAAAGATGATATTTTTTTTATGGGATTTACCGCCCCATATAAAATTTGCAGAGATCTTATTCATTTTGTGTATTATACTTGCAAGGAGGAAGAAGATATGAGCCCAATAGACAGCCATTTGCGATAAAACAAATTGTGCTAATATAACTCTACCCGCTAAGGAGAGACACCTGAACTCCTAAGCCGAGATCTTTTTGTAGAACCTGTCAATCATCCACTACCAGTCCGCGCTAGAGTAATTGTTGGCTTTTAACTGAAAACCCAGATACTTAACCCCATCTTTGATCGGCCTCGACTCTATGCCAAATAATTCAGAGACCCATTTCACCATTTCAATATTGGTGTCGTTATGGAAAAGAACAGACTTAGCCTTGTTTATATGTAGACCTGTTGCGCTTTGAAATCTATTAAGGATATTAAAGAGGTAGGTCCACGATGCCCTGCAAAGCATAGCAAAAATTAGGACATCATCAACAAAAAGATTGTGTGAGATGAAGTTTTTCCTGCATATCTTTACGGGCCTGCACCTATTTTCTAAGACCACCTTGTTTATGTGAAGACTTAGAGAGTTCATAGCCAGGATAAACAGCAGAGGAGACAGGGGGCATCCTTGACGAAGCCCTCTTTCAGCTGGAAAAAAAGAAGAGGGCATGCCATTTATGATGACTGCATAATTCAAATTCTCCACGCACGCCATAATCCAACTGATGGATTTTGGTCTCAGACCAATTTTTGCCAATAAACATTTTATCAAGCCCTAGTGCAAGCAATCGTAAGCTTTTTGTAAATCAATTTTCAGAATGGCAGCTTTTGATTTCTCCGAGAACATAGAAAACAAGCTTTCCTGTGTATTGGCAATGGCATCCAAGATATTCCTTCCCTTTAAAAAAGCATGTTGATCCTTAGTAATAAAGGTGGCAAGAGTTTCTTTTATCCTTTCTGCAATAATTTTTGTGATGATTTTGAAAGAAATGTTGCATAAGGATATCGGCCGAAAATCTTGGAAGGAAACTGTCTCCTCTTTTTTCGGGATAAGAGCTATTAGGGTGGAGGATGTAATCTGATGGATGCTACCTGATATTCTTGATGCTTCGACCATCCTCAACAGATCTTGTTTGATGGTATCAAAGAAGTGAATAAAAAATTCTATTGTCTAGCCATCCGGGCCAGGACATTTGTCCTTTTTAAAGTCCTTCAAAACACCCATAAGCTCGTCCTCTGTTATAGGCCGAAAGAGACTCTCATTTTTTTCGTCATCAAACATCTGAGGCACCAAATCAATCCCCCATAGAATGTCCTGGATACCACAAACTTCCCTTCTTTTATATTGGGTTTTAAAATAATTTACAGCTTCCCTAGATATATCTTGTTGAGTGACATAAAAGCCTCCCTGATCATCGCTTATCCTCCATATGGTATTTTTTACTCGCCTGGAATTTGCATATTTATGAAAGAGCTTCGTATTCTTGTCACCCTCCTTAAGCCAGGTTGCTCTAATTTTGAGTCTCCAAAAGGCTTCCTCCTCTTTCAAAATGTGTTGTTTTTTCCTTTCCAACTCTTTTAACCGGCATCTCATGCTAAATGGAAGGGAATTTGCATCCAAATCCATGTGGATCTTGTCCAGCTCCCTCTGCGTTTCTTGAAGGGAGGCTCTGTCCCTCTGTCTTTTTTTAAATTGCCACTCTTTGACCACTTTTCTCATGGCCTTCATCTTGTCTCTGAAAGTCATAAGCGGGGGATTCAAAACCTTAGCAGAAAAATCCTTCCAAGTTTTAGTTACAACCTCATTGAAGTCTGGGTCTTGTAGCCATGTTCTATTGAACTTAAAAGGGTACCCCTTTCTGAAAACGCTTTCCTTCCAACCAAAATAAATCGGTCTATGATTAGATATAAGAGCAGTCCCAATGGATGAGTGAGGCATTCCCATTTTATCAATGATACTGCCATGAATGATGAAACAATCAATCCTTTTAGCGATATACGCCTTTTCTAACCTTCCATTATCCCACGTCGACATCATCTTTGAAGGTACAATATCTACAATATATCTCCAGATTTTCTATATGTTCGTATGCCTCTAATCTTCTTCAAAATGTGAGTCATTTTATTGTTGGATTCTAAACAGTTCTATTCCCTTTCCAAGTTGTTGAATAACAGTGTCGAATTCCTCAACATCGGCTTGTGAACTACTCTTTCCCCTCAACGCTGAATACAAAGGCTCATGGCCATGAAAATTGCTTCGTTAACACTGCATGTTTGGACCATTAATATAAATATCAATTTCATAGAGTTGTTTTGGGAGATTTTTTGGAATTTTTTGGTGAGATTTTCTGATCTAATTTCTCCAAAATTTCGCAGGAATTTATTGAAATCACAAGTTTGATGAGTAGCCCTTGCACAATCCAAATACCCTTAGTCTTTTTCAGAATGTTGAATCCATATATGTAATCAAAAAACCAATTTAAATAACACAAATCAAAATTTCACCACAAATTTTTCCACAAAATTTAGACAATAAAAATTCCAAAAAATCACATTAAAAACAACTCCATCTAATAAAATATCAAAATATTATTGTTTTAGATTTTATAAAAAATAGTCAAAATTAATAATCTAACGCTCTTTCCTTTTCTAAGAAGTATTATTCTAATGGCCTATTAATCACAAAGGTCAAAAGATCAATAAATCTCTGTAACTGCATGTACTCTTTATTTACCTTTCCACTCGTAGATCAATAATCTCTGTAACTGCACGTACTCTTTATTTACCTTTCCACTCATAGGTTCACCAAGAATGAGAAGCTCTAGACTTGCAAACACAATTTTGGCTACTAGATCGAAGATTGCAACGATTACAGGCCCTTTTTTGGCTGATAGACTACACTAGCAATAAAATCCCTAATTGGATCTGTTACACAAGGGTAGCACGTTTGCTTTCAAGATTTATTTAATGCTAATAAATATATTATATATATATTATATATTTTTTAATTAATAGAAATCTGTAATTAAGTAAAAAAAAAAAACTACACATTTTTATTTAGTAAAATAATATAAATATAAATAAAAATAAAATTATTTATTTTGTCTTTTATGGAACCCCCTCCAACTCATGGTAAATATACATCTAAGGAACTTATACATCTTGACAATAATATTCGTTAGTTATGATATCATTTGATTTATTTGGTCAACTTCATTCCACTGTGGATGGATTCATATGTAAATAATTAAACTCATAATGTATTAGGAGATTTAGTTCACATCAGCAAATCGACCTACTTATTGATTTATTAGAAATATTTATGTTTTTGGTACCATGCTTGGACTGGCATATTAATTATAGTCTATCCTCAGCCTTGTCTTTCGACCTTTTATATATGTGAAGTGATTAATTTTGGCTGGTTTTTGGCCTAGGTAGCAGTCCGGAATCCTCGCAGTTGTCCAACTCTTTTACTGCCCTTGAGATCATCTATTCATCGACGGCCCTCGACGGTTCTACAAATCAGACGACATGGGAGCATTCCATAGTTCTTTGCCCCGGGAGTAGCGATAACGCTTTCATTGTCCGTTCTCGGAAGTAGTCGTTCGCCTGCTTTGTCCAGGGTTTCTCATTTTTCTCTGGCTTTTCGGTTCACCCTGTTCATAGTTGTTGGCTGCTCGTATTACACCATTATTATTTGGTATCTAGACTTTGTTTCTGCTTGCTTGAGTTTCTTTGGTCGATTGCCTTGGAATTTAGATCTTAGTATCGCACAGAAGGGTTTCCTCCGATGCTCTTCTCATGGTAAGTCTGACTGCCATCTCTCTATGCAATCTTTTTTAAGTTGTATTTGTAGAAATTTTGAATAATAAACACATATTCAATGGAGATTATCCTGATCATGTACTATTGCGGAATACATACACAATACATAAGCTCCTCTACGTTGATCATCAATATAGCAGCATAAATAACAATAAAACATCAAGAGCATGCACACATTAACACAGTATGTAACCCGGGGAAAGCTTACAGCTGAAAACCCCACACTATCTCTATATTAATGATTGAGAACATGTA